>CAJQZN010037276.1:0-22888 GCA_907164685.1 Colias eurytheme | reverse complement strand
GACATAGGGACAGGGAAATCGACTTTGTTTTATACTATGTAGTGATAGACTTAATAAAAGATATATAGATACAGATTAATGTTTATACTTACCCATTTTATCAACACTGGAGACCGTATTAGCTTAATGAATAAACACGTGTTTTAACATAATCGTGCAGATTATCTCTAGGAAATAATAAAAACAAGATAAATGTACCTATTACCTGTAATGCCATATCGCTAAATGTGTTTTTCTACTAGTCTTAACGATTTCGGAAAAGCTTAAGCTAATAAATGATAGCGTAATTTAAATATCTGCTCAAATTCCTAAATCCATATTGTACTAGCACTTGCTATCATGTGATACAATATGTGTTCGCTGATTATAAACAAAACACATATTATTATAGAATATTGTCTGAAATTTCCCTTACTAAAGGTTGCCTATGCACTGTCATACTGTACTGCTGGTATTCATGCCTAGTAGTTGTTCCTTTGCGACGTGAACCCCTTTCATGAAACACGACAAACTGAAATACCAACTGACAAGTGACCCATTTATATCACAGGTGTAGATACATTTCTACTGAATCTATATACCTATTAAAAAAAGGAAATGTTATTCAGGAAAAAAGACTTCGTATAGTAAGTAATTTTATTGAATACTTAATTGAAGAATTGACTTAAAATAACGAAAGGATCGTATAATATCGAGTCATGGTTTGGTAATGAAAAGGAACGAATGTTTTAATTTACAATAATTTAAAATACAGGTTTCGTTGAATTGATAAAGAAATCTTGTTTTACCATTTGCCTCATAAATTATAGATTAAGGTACCTACAATAAGAGAGACATAAATATTAAATACAAATATTTTAAAATATGCTACTTTTATCTGTCTGTAGAATGTGTCTGTCTACACGGACTATAATAGTATTCTATGAATTTAAGACAACAACATCGACGAGCGTGTTTACCAAATATACTTCGCTATTCCAAATATTTCCCGTAAACGAATGGCAAGGCTTCTCTTTCGAAATAGTATGCATTTTTAATTAATTCATGGCCTCATGTATCATGGTACTTTGCTGCAATTTTGCCACTCATTGTAGAAGATAACTAACTATTATACGGCTGGCAGTAATTGCACATGCTGAAGCTAACTAACATAACTCACATTGTTTAGCAAAAACATCCATGTGTAGATACTTTGTTTAATTTATTACAAGGAAAGACATGCAACAACTACGAACAATATTTAAAAATTAAGTATGCATATGGAGAATTTAATTTCGAGACAAGATAGTGCACCAAAATAAAGAAGACTTTTAGAGCTAAAACTGTCGTGTGAAAAATGTATCGAAAAACTGAATATGTCCATAAAATAACCAACTTCTTATTATTCTATATAAAATTGTATGAATGTGAGATCTTTTAACATAGGTTTTGGTACGAATTGTCGTGAACATTGTCTGCTTTAAGACACTTGAAGCTATTTCATAGAGGATATCTATGTTATCATTTGCTCGCTAGATAAACATGATATATTGAAGGAGTTTTGAATATACACAGATTATTTAGTGATACGTTAAGATATCGGCCTGTCGATTTACTCCGATACAGCAGATATTAGATAAATGCTACACTATACTCATTGATATATTTAAAGAACGACCCCGTGGACAGTTTCCAATCTTGATAAATATGTTTTTATTATAGAATATGTACAATGAAAACGAAGTTTTCATGGAAATTTATTATTTTCAAAGTATACCTATTTAGGATTTGTATTTTAAAATAGTACTTACTTAATAATAAAAAAAATATCAGACGGTACTTGTTGAAATTTATTTGTAATTAATTTGTTATTTGTAAGATAATAATATTTTCTAAGAACTGCAGATACCATCGACTAAAGAACATTTAAGAAGATATATAATATTATCACATAACACATTATTGTCATATAGAATATATAATAAAAAAGGACCACTAAACAGATAAGATACGATTCCATGAAATCAATTTATATTTATGTAATATTTTACGACATTTTTAGGTTTTACGTTTTCTTGTTCATAATTAGCAATGGCTACTGAAGTTTGTGTACTAAATATGTAACAAAATAACTGATAGTAACTATTGGCCTATTCCCGTCTCTCTTTGATATATTGTGTACCTTCAGGAAACATGCGTTATTAACACGCATATTTATGTCATATATGTGCGTTTGTGATTTGTGCTACGTTCGTAGATCACGTTTTGTACTAAATTAGTTTCTTCGTGATTTTTGTCTCGTTAGCAGACGTGTCACGTCTCCGTATCGCAAAGATTATATTTTATCGAGAGGATGTTTGGTGGAGAAATGTAAAATTGCAATCGTGTATCAAATAACATACAAGTATATCCTCCTCGTTCATTCTCCCTAGTCAAGAATATTTCGCTATGTATAGGAAGCGGTATGTACCTACTTATAGTTTTGATATATCGTCAACATCTTATTAGGTCAATATTCTGTAGTCAAAAATGATTTTGCTCCAATAACAATAACAAACTTACCTCAGTCTTCAGATATTTCATCTAACTATACTGTTGATTAATGTGTTTTCACTTTTCAATGCCGATAGAATTTGTTCTTTTATTGTTTCCGTAACATATTGATATTATACATATTCAAAAGTATTTCGTGTAATATGTAAAACCTAGTCGTTTATTAATATCCTTTTCTAAATATAAGTCACTCAAGTGTAGGTGAGGAGTTGAGGACTGAGCAATGTCAAAAAAATAAATAAATACGAGAGATAACCTTGAAAATCCTGAAATGGTAACTACTTGATACATTTTATTCGCTAAATTTAAAAGGCGCGTGAATAAACATGAGCGTTGCTAATAGTTACCTAGACCTAGAGTTTATATGAAATTTAAATATATCAAGTCTTTGATGTGTTATAAGTTTATGAGATTTAGGAGAATCTGAATTTCTCGCCGACTCTTCTCATTAAGGTTTGCAATGCATCTTGCGTTCCGTTATGCCAATTGAAGAATTATTTTTGTAATAGATCCCTGTTAATGCCATGTAGATATGATTACCGTATATGTCCACGACTATTTTACTTCTATAAAAGTTATAATAACTTATTGATTCATCTAAATTAAATTTCTGGTTGCTTTTTCAGTGCGATATTAGTAAGTAAATCATTCTGTAACTGAAATATTTGAACACAACATGTCGGGAATGGGTTTCAAATCCAGAACAGCATTTTCTTATAACTAATTGCTCTCAACAAAAGTTACCAAATACTGTAGTAAAAATTAAAATGAAGATGTAGCGTTCAAACTTCATTGTTGAATAATAAGAAAACAATTCAATATGAAGTACAGCTGTTAGCCAATGATAAAAGGATAAAGTATTGATATGTAAGGCACTTGAGAATTGAGATAGACGACGTAGAGGAAACTTTCTGGCTGGCTAGACTTGTGTTGTTATTTTACTAAAAAGGAAAATAAAAGGATATTCAGGGTTTTGTATGTTTGTGGCTTTCTTTATTTCACCTATCTTCTAAATTCTTCAACAGTTTTGGATTATTTTCTCTTTTCTTAGCTGATACTGCCTGCCTGTTTGAACCAAAGACGAAACTATACACGCTGTGCAAAATAGTATTAAGATCTGTTGAATCCTCCCCCATTTCCCGAACTCGGATCAACCGTAATACATTTTTCGTTTCATTTTAATCACACCCCCTCCTTTTCAAATGGGTTTCATACTACTGTGATCTTTTTTGTTTCAAAAATTATCGGCACTGATCTAATATAGTAGTTTACGTTTTTAAAAATAGATTTTACTTATTTATATTTAACATTTGTACGAAAAACGCTGTTATTCACGAGATGTTTCGTTTAAGTAATACAAAATTAAGAAATCAATTAAAACTGTTCTCAGTGCTCACGCAATACTTTCTTTACACACGTTTAGGAAATGATGAAAGTGGCGAACACTTTTACTACAAAATGTTAGTGAGACTATAATTTTATTCAGATAGGTAAGTATATACAATGAGATGTGTTCAACAATGTGTTACGTGTAGGTATGATTTTATCTGGCTGATAAAGATGGAACAAAACAGTACACACTATTTCCTTTTAGAATCTCTGACTTTTAAATCGATTGACATCATTGTATACTAAAAATGTATGTATTTCATTTACACAAATTGGACACATTTATGATTCAGGACTTTTCAACGGATTTAAATCGTAATTTGTTTAGGTGTAAGAAACCCGACCAGGAGATATTTTATATTATATCCTCCTTCCTTACTAATAGATAGGTCAAAAAATATATTGGTTGTATTTATTAAGGAATACATACCTAACCGTAATTGTATTGTAAAAAAACGCACACAACATACATTATATCATGATTATGAAGTTATACTTATAATTAATTACAGGCTAGTAATATAATTATAAGTGTCTCTCCATTTCAAGTATTTGATAGTAGAGAATGCTATTGTATAAATAAGTCATTATCTATGTACGCGGCTTCTTCAATACGGACCTAGGAATAAATAAGTCTGAGCTATGTAGCATGTGTACATACTATTAATTACTTTACCCACTTTACTAATTAAAGGGTTTAATTTATCTAGACAAAAGGTACGATACAACGTTAATGTAGGTTCAACCTGATATGCTCTCCGGCCTCCGCTTTACCTTGTTTCTGACAAGTTTATTATTAAAAACTAGCAAACCGGGCGAACTCCGTTTCGCCACCAGAGACACCTTTTCTTTGCTATAAACCTCACGGAGCCCGAGACCTTTCCAACGAATGCAAAACCGTGGAAATCGGTTGTGCATTCTGGAGTTATAGCGTCAGGAAGGAGAACCCGACTTATTTTTATATAGTAGATATGAGCAACATATTCCTAGACTACGTATTTATAAAAACAAAAAATAATCGCTTACTTGCGAATAATAATTTTTGGACAAGTCATTTTTGTTTGTCTTTTATGATAAGCATGCGGTAAGGCCCTGGGGTTCAAAATACGCAAGTTCCTTTGAGACAACTCTCACTCAAGGACTCACATAGCATTGATTATTATGATTTCATATAATATTATATTAATTTTAGTCAAAACACGCCTAGGAATGCGACACAGTAATTTCCAATACACAGTCACGTGTACCTAATTATATAATTTATTGTCATTATGTAAAATAATGGTTTATTAATTTTGAAAAACTTAACTGTAAGTATTGTGTAAACTATTATGTTAACTAGGTTTATAATGTAAAATACATTTCGAAAAAATAACAATTACAATAACGAAACACAATTAATTCTCTCTCTACGTTCTAATTTACAAGTATCTCAAGAACATCGTGGAAATTTTAATTGTTTCGCCCGTTTGCGTCGGTAACACGACAGAAACTAATTTATTTTGCGGCTTGAACGCAAACGTCATCAAATATCATACTTTCTTATTTTTGGATTTAAATTTGTTGAATTTTTAGTTTAAAATACTTAAACAAAATTGTAGCTTACTTTTTTAATTTTGAAATGATTAGGTAATGTATTATTATATGATGAGAAAAATAATGAAAGCCTTTGGTGTTATTATTACAATTTTTAAAAAAGATATTTTTCTCATTATACGTTATTTGCTTCAATTAAGATTCAATATACATTATACAAGGCTTATTTTGAGGAAGGTACAGCTACATAACTGCTGCAAGGTATATTTCATTAAAAACGTTCAGAAGATAGGCAATCTAATAATGTGTTTATATTAAAACAACGGGTAATGAGCAGTTGAGTTTTTGTACATTAATCGTTCTTCAATATGAATCGATAAGATCTGATATTAATTCGTGACTATGGCTCTACTAGACGCTAATCGTAAAACAAAAAGAAAAAAATTGTACCAACAAAACGTTTTGTTTGGTTTTTAAATCGTTTACAATTTTATCGCATGTTATTTGTAACTTGTAAGATTAAGCGCTAACGGCATAAGGCTGTTGCGGAAATTTAATTCGTGTAATTGACGTTTACTCGACTTAAATGTAATTGAATTTGGCCCAAGAGAACAGGCGTGGACGTTGACACAAGGCCACTGTTTAACAATTTTTTCTTTTTCCTTAATGAATTGGGGGATTGTATGTGAACATGTTTGCACTGGGTTTCTTTGTACAAATATAGAGATAGGATAGAATCCGTCCTAACATTATAAATACGGAATATCTCTGTTTTTCTGTTTATGTTGCTTTCCTACTTACATTCATACTAGTAGAACTGAAGCTTTGGAAAAAGCAGAAGATACATTCTCAGTGCCGTCTTTAAGGCAGGGCCCGCAGGGCCCTGGCCCGAGGCCCCGAGGTAGGCAGGGGCCCCACAATTCTGAAAATTTTCGATATACAACAACAAATTTATTTTTTTTGTTGTTTAGAATTGGTGGGGTATTAGTTTTTTAGATTCAAAAAAATTATTTATTGAACTCTCATATGTGGGGTGTTAAGAGACGGGGTCACGATTTAGCCTATTGCGTTATTGTAAACTGAAAAATGATAAAGTTAAAATTTAAGGATTTTCCATCCCTTAGGTACATAGGCCCCAGCCAGTACCTTGGCCCATAGCCTCGTTGATCCTAAAGACGGCACTGTACATTCTATCAAGAAAACAAAACTTGATACAAGTGAAATAGGGGATGGAAATATGTACAGTCACGCGATAGCGTGAAAGCAAGCGAAGCTTGGGGCGGAAAGCTTGTATACCTATAGGTGTAATGCTGATAAAACAAAATATACTGTATAGATATCTGAAATATAAACCAAATGGGGAGGTCTGCGTTCAATAGATCCTTTTAACGACATCATTTCTCACGGAAAACCGCAGCGCGGCGAGGGCATCGTTGGCTATTTTTTATTATAAAGACCTTCCTCTGTTCCACTCTTATATCCGATTGACCTTTTATAACCTACGTAATTGTGGTTAAGTTACCGGAATATGTATGAAAAGTTCTATAAAGCACTTTCCTCTCTGATATAATTCGTTATAACATGTTTGGAGGTGGCAGATAAGCGGCAAATAGGCAAACATTGATTACTGCAAATTTTTATACGAAAAAAAAGATCAATTACATTCAAGATCTCTAGACAGTCTACAGAATAGTCTCACTTACCTGTGCGTGCTGAAAAATATGTTTACGAAGTAGTAATATGAAACACATTTAAAAGATTTAAATGAGTGTCTCTATAAAGATTGTTATTTAAACGCAGGATTTTATAATGGAAGTATACATTTAAATATCTTATAAATAACATAAACGAAGCCGTATTGTATACACACTATTTTTATTTTCTTCAAAATTTATTTGTAATAGATAGGTAATAGACATATAAAAATGGAGAGTTAGTTGTGAGGTGTTTTGTTTCACATTTAAATTTATTAATTGTGATTCAGTTTATTTACGTTTCAATTCAACAAGATGCAGTGTAAATTGAACAGCAATTGTGACAATAAAGACATGACAGGGTAGGATTGTTTTTTTTTAGTTATTTTTCCTTTAATTTGAACTGAAACTGTAGTATTCTGTGGTTAAATTGTGATGTAAACAGAAAAAAATATAATTATTTGTATAAAAGTCTACGTAATTTGAATCGACCATTGTTTATTTGAATAATTTATTCCCTCTAAGATCTTGTGAACCAGCGGAGCATGCAGAGGGTATACATAATATTCTAAACCTATAGGGATCAATGTTCTGGGCTTTTCATATCTGTAGCTGTTGTATTATTGAAAATCTGTAACTTACAAGGAGCCTTTGTTAAAGAAATCAGACTATAGTGACATTCTTTTTTGTTTTCTAATAAAGGCTTTTATTTATGCCCTCAAAGGTACATGGATGACTGAGACATCAGCTAAGCAATGTGAAACATCTAATAAAACATTAATCAGACTATGACAGTTTTCCTCAAGAAGTGATACCCTTTTTGGAGCACAACTTTCACTCTTTAGTCATGAACTATACGATGCTTGCTCAAACCGAGTGTTATTTGCCAAAATATGGGCTTATGCTGATTTGTGTCATAAGTTCAGTCACTCGTGTCAAATTGATTGGCACCGCAACATAGAAGTAACTTGGTGAAATCGTTTCAAAATGAAATTACCATGATTCATACAATCGTTACTTTTAGCGCATTCATATAGATTATAGAGTATAGCTTAATACGGTTGGAAACACAAGTCTAAGATGAGTTTTGTTTAAGGGCGCGTATAAAGTCAAATCACCAATCAACTTTTAGTTGATACGTGTAATATTCAAGACCAAATATAAAAAATAAAATATATGTAAAACTTGATGATATTTTCGATTATATTGTCAGATCAAAAACATAAAATATTGAAATTGACTCGATAGAAAAAATTCACGAAGTTACCTCTAAATTTCACACTTTTACGTTTTTTACTGGACATGGTAATACTTATTATGATTTTTTTTTCATAAACAATTATATTAAAACATTTGCAACATATTTGTCAGAGCATTTTGTGTAATTACTTTTAGTTTTGGTTTAATCACGATAAAACACTTTTGGCGCTTACTATATTTTTAATTACGCAAGAAATCATCTTCCATCGCACGTTCCGGGAGCTAAAAACATAATTCTATTTCATACATCAGACGCTATCGCTCCGTTGAGACGAGTAGACCACGCTAAAATTGCTGCGCCGTGTTTTATAATTACGCCGAATATTGATTTGTTGAAAATGGTAAACAACAGTACGAAAGTCAAAACTGTACTTACATTGAATAGGTATTTTTTTATAATATACATATGTATATGTATATATATAATATATTCATAATCTGTATTACATAGTAATATGTAGTACATATCTATACATAAATATAGTTTTTAGAATTTTTGTATGTCTGTATGTATGTCTGGGCTCTAATTTTGGTGCAGATATAGCTTGAGACCTGAGAAAGGTTATAGGATGAGTTTTATCCCGTAAATAAAAAAAAACTGTCTGTGTTTGTCTGTTTGTTTGTACACGCTAATCTCCGGAACTACTGGACGGATTTGAATGAAAGTTATTTTGTTGTGTAGGTACCTACTATTATATTATCCGGGAAATATAAAATAATAATTTATTTTGAAAACTGAAACACCTGATGCAGAACCGCAACAGACCACCTAAACTATAGATTCATTTGAGAAAGTTTATCCAGGCGAGTTTGGATATTATTATTTGTGTAAATTCTGTAAATTCGTTTCCGCGAGTTGAGTATTCATGCGACGATATTTATAGATACCTACATTCATAGTGGGTACCTACAATTTACAAAGACACTTTTTATACTTAGTTATGTAGGTACCTAATTCCTACGGTCGCCTTGCAAATGCAATCAATCAAATCGGGAATGTTTTATAATATTATTATATATATATATATATATATAATATATATTATAGTATTACTATAGGTAGATTCCTATGTTTGCTCCAGTAAATAACCAATACAGGTTGTGAATAGTAACTACACATTATATATATTTACAATCTGTATTAGATAATAATATTACAATCACATAGGTATAAAAAAAAATTGTACGAAAGTCAAAACTGTACATTGAATATTTTTACGGATACCTACTTGGGGCGTGATTTTCAATCGATATAGGAGCCAAAAATATAGGTATATAGTTTATAGAATTTTTGTCTGTTTGTCTGTATGTATGTCTGGCTCTCTAAGCTCTAACTTTGATACAGAGATAGCTTGAGACCTGAGAAAGGACATTGGATAGGTTTGTTCCCGTAAATCCTAAAAAAACTCTATGTGTCTGTTTGTTTGTACACGCCAATCTCCGGAACTATTGGACGGCTTTGAATGAAAGTTATTTTGTTGTGTAGGTATTATCTGGGCAATATAAATATGCAAATTCGAAGATCTAGAATGTATGATGAGGGACCCTGAGATCACACTCTAACATTTATAGGAGTGAAGTCAACAAAAATTGTTGCGTCTGATGGAAATTTTCTGTTGATTAAAAAAAATCAAAGATCTGGAACATCTGATATAGACCCATAAGAGCCCAGCTACACATTTATAGGAATGAAGTCAAAAAATGTTCAGTCTAATGGGTATTAATTAAAAAATTCGAAGGTCTGGAACATACCCTAGGAGCTCAAACAAACTATACCATTATATATAAATTACACCTACTCTAAATAAATTCTCCTAGTTGTTCACGTCTAAAGTTCACGCGAACGAAGTCGCGGGCATCAGCTAGTGTTGAATCACATGTTTTTAGTCGTCTCTCGATAAAATAATACAACAAATTTCGAAGAAATTCCGAAGAAATTTGTTAATATGAACAAAATAATAACTAGTTTTCAAATAATATTTTATTTTTTTATTAATCAAGGATAATATTTATTTTTATTTTCAGAATAATTGCAGAGTCGAAAAATATTGTACAATCTAACGAATTTGATAAAAACAAAGTTCTGGAGGAATGTGTATCGTCGACTGTGTATGTTTATTTAAAAATACTATCTTTACTCGCTATTTTGACTTTGAATAATTTATATTTGTTTAATTGACCCTGTTTGAAAGTAATTTACTAATTTCACAGAACAATTTTAAATTTGGAAAATGTGGACCCTCACTCTCTACCTGTGTCTACTGACTATTGCCACGCAGAAAAAAATACTCCAGAAAGGTACCTGCTAAAGTTACCAGCTCTCGATAAAATAATACGTAAATTTCGAAGAACTTTGTAATATTTTATAAAGGATAATTTTTATTTTTATTTTTAGAATAATTGTTGAGTCGAAAAATGTCGTACAATCTAATAGTCCATTGAATAAATGGTTCTAGAGTGCGTGAGTTAGTAACGTAAGATGTTTCTTCGGAAACATGTCAAGAGTCCCTAGGTAATAAACATACTAAAACCCCGGGCCACTAGGAGGAGCCCCGGAGTGGGGGGAGGGGGAAAATGGGTCCATTTTTTCATTTTTCGCTTAAATCTCAAAAATGGTACATGTTAGAGAAAAACTTTCAAGGAAAAGTTGAAAGGCCATAAAATTATCTACAAGTTGTACCTGAATCATTTTTTCCTATATCCTACCGTTTCTGAGTTATACGCAGTAAAACATGATTTTGGCTCAAACAATTTCCACATCAATCGATCAAAAAATATTTCTTTCTTCCAAAAAACTCAAAAGTGCAACTTGTGACCGGTACTGATAGATTGCTCTTAATTAGGTCTATAATTGGTAAAATAAACACATTCCTCCATGGAAGCCTTTAGGAGGAATCGATTGTCAAAATATTATATTATGGTAGTTTGAGTTACTGAACTTGATCTTTTTATTTTTTTCTTCCAAAAAACTCATAAGTGCAACTTGTGACCGGTACAGATAGATTGCTCATAATTGGTTCTATCATTAATAACAATACCAGATTCCAACA
Source organism: Colias eurytheme (assembly GCA_907164685.1). Taxonomy (NCBI): domain Eukaryota; kingdom Metazoa; phylum Arthropoda; class Insecta; order Lepidoptera; family Pieridae; genus Colias; species Colias eurytheme. Next base: position 11,427 of record CAJQZN010037276.1, on the reverse strand, counting down.
CGGAGGCGTTTACGGGGAATTGAATTTTATTAGGGTAGTTACGATACTTGAACCTTTCATTTTTTTTCTCCAAAAAAACTCAAAAGTGCAACTTGTGACCGATACTGATAGATTGCTCTTAATTAGGTCTATAATTAGTAAAATAAACACATTCCTCCATGGAAGCCTTTAGGAGGAATCGATTTTCAAAATACTATATAAGGGTAGTTTGAGTTACTGAACTTGATCTTTTTATTTTTTTCTTCCAAAAAACTCAAAAGTGCAACTTGTGACTGGTACTGTTAGATTGCTCTTAATTAGGTCTATAATTGGTAAAATAAACACATTCCTCCATGGAAGCCTTTAGGAGGAATCGATTGTCAAAATACTATATTAGGGTAGTTTGAGTTACTGAAGTTGATCTTTTTATTTTTTTTCTTCCAAAAAACTCAAAAGTGCAACTTGTGACCGGTACAGATAGATTGCTCATAATTAGGTCTATCATTGATAAAAATACCAGATTCCACCATGGAGGCGTTTACGGGGAATTGAATTTTATTAGGGTAGTTAGTTAAAAAGTTCATGTATCGTATCTACCCTAATAAAATTCAATACCTCCTAAAGGCCTCCATGGTGGAATCTGGTATTTTTAGCAATGATAGACCTAATTATGAGCAATCTATCTGTACCGGTCACAAGTTGCACTTTTGAGTTTTTTGGAAGAAAAAAATAAAAAGATTAAGTTCAGTAACTCAAACTGCCCTAATATAATATTTTGACAATCGATTCCTCCTAAAGGCTTCCATGGAGGAATGTGTTTATTTTACCAATTATAGAACTAATTAAGAGCAATCTATCAGTACTGGTCACAAGTTGCACATTTGAGTTTTTTGGAAGAAAGAAATATTTTTTGATCGATTGATGTTGAAATTGTTTGAGCCAAAATCATGTTTTACTGCGTGTAACTCAGAAACGGTAGGATATAGGAAAAAATGATTCAGGTACAACTTGTAGATAATTTTATGGCCTTTCAATTTTTCCTTGAAAGTTTTTCTCTAACATGTACCGTTTTTGACATTTAAGCGAAAAATGAAAAAATGGACCCATTTCCCCCCTCCCCCCACTCCGGGGCTCCTCCTAGTGGCCCGGGGTTTTAGTATGTTTATTACCTAGGGACTCTTGACATGTTTCCGAAGAAACATCTTACGTTACTAACTCACGCACTCTAGACCCCCCTTGGAGGGACTCATTCAATGGACTATAACCAAATTAATCAAAATAAAGTTCTGGAGGAATGTGTGTCGTCGACTGCGTATGTTTATTTAAAAATAGTATCTATACTCGCTATTTCGACAGACTTTTTTTACGGATTCGTGCTCTATACTGTTGCCCTAATATTGTTTTTTTTTATATATTACATACAGACAGTTTTTTTACTGTTTTATAATATGTATAGATTATCATTAATAATTATAAACAAATAATAATAAAAAGACATATTACATAATTTGTGATGATTTCAACTTCACTGTTTTATACAATTATTTTAGACAACATACCTACTAACTACCGAAAATACGCGTTGAACGAGCGAAGAATATTGTGTATAATTTAGCGTGCGATGAACTTTACGTACGTTGGATGAGCCGGGTGTATGAGGGTATTGTGAGGGCGCGCGGCATGGCGCGTAATGGGCGAGGCTTAATCGTAGAATTATCTGGCTTTATACGCCCTCTTAAGGGTAAAAGAATTTCTGGTTGTTTTTAAGTTTGGTTATTAATTTAAATGTAACAGGAATGCCTCTACGTTTATGCGGCGTCAAACTATATTATTAAACAAAAATAGTCTCCACTCTTCATACTATACAATGCTATAATGTACCTACTCACTAATCTTATGGACATTATCACACGCATAAATCTTAACATAGTCTACGCCTGCATGCGAAAAAGGAAACTAATTAATATACTCCTGATAAGATGTGTATGTAAATACTAAAATTACTGATACTGTTATGATTTACTGATATGGCCATTTCATAAAATATAGATAGTTGTGATTAATATATACGTGCATATGTAACTGTTTTACTGCAGCGTCGTGTCCATAAAGTTTTATTCGATAGCGTATTGCGTTAGAGCGTGCGTTTCGCGAGTGACCCAGTTGCTGAGTTATAACTTATAAGATATATAACACATTCGTATCCTGGACAAATGCGTGTGCCTGTCGCGTTCGACCGGTTCTCGTACTGTTTATATTGAGGGCCGTTTGTTTAATGACGAGATTAACAGCTGACGGCTATTGGTCGTGTGTGGTTAGCGGTTACCTTTAGAAAACAAGGTTTAAACGTGTGCGGAGATTATACTCGGCTGTGAGATGCATCCTTCCTTCTCTGGTTGATGCTTTTAAACGTGTGCGCATACACTAGGAATTTGGCTGTTATTCTTGTAGTTTAAACTGGTTTATTTGTAAAAATATCAAAGCGTAGAGAAAAATAATATAATTAACTTAATACCTTCACTGTTATATTATTAACATACCTACTTCATATATTTAATATCTTGTTAATTCAATTTTTCCAGTTATTTAACGCAATTGAAAAAAATTAAGAATTAACTATTGTACAGCCAGTTTTTTATTTTAATATCTGGATAGTGCCGAAAACTTTGCCGTTCGATTGCAAAATATATAATTTCAAAATTCAATCGTGAATCAATTATTTATCTATGTTATCTGACAAATGTATCGTCACTATACAAACGTCATTAGTTTTGGCAAACTGAAATTTATTTTTATCACTGTTTACCAATTCACAAGTGCCTACTGTTTTATTATTTGCGAAGTTGTAATAGGTACTATCTTAATCTATTGGAATTTAAACTATAATGCACCCGCATGAAACATTTAGTTTATCTTGATAAGAAGTATTATGGGGGAATACCGTGTAAAAGTCAATTGTGGAATTACAAATAATTTAACGAAGAAATGTACTGGTTCAAAAGTAGGTATGATGAAGATTCAGATTTTTTGTTTGTTATATGTTGGTTGATGGAAATTTAATTACATATTTATGAGTATAGGAGTACTTAAAAACATTTTAAGGCGTGTTATGAACGAAGTTTTGTCCTTATATACCTACGATAGAAAATTGTTTTCATTAGTCAAAAGGTTAACACTGTCCCTATTCATTCAATTCAAAATAAAAATGATTACTAAAATTATTCCTCATCGTCTTGTACCTTCAAATAACACCTTGAACCTACTCCGTCAAGCTCATTAACCTCTGCGCCAATCGGCTTGTCTTCTAATTTAGATTTAGTTACATAATATATGACACTAATTTCTGAATATATCTATAGGGTGTGTAAATTTTTTGATTATGGATGTTTGTTACTCTTTCACGCAAATGGTACTGAACCGACTTCAATGAAATTTCATATGTAGGAAGCTGAAGAACCAATATAAGACATAGGTAGACTTTTTATCCCGGAAATCCCACAGGAACGGGAACTATGCGGTGTTTTTTTGAAAACGCAGGCGAAGCCGCGGACGGAAATCTATTTCTTAATAATATCTTAGTAGTAATTATTCAATTATCATCATTCCAGACGTCGCATGCAACAGCTCAAAATATGGCAGCAAAGGGAAAAGGAGTGGGCGAGGATCAAAACGAAAAGAGAGAAGAGCAACAAGAGATGTATATACTTCAGCGACAGCGTGATGCTGCTTGAAGCTGCCGCGAGGAATGATATCGAAGAAGGTACATACATTTGATAGTAAAAGTAATTTGGCAAAATGTAAACATGTATTAGAATGACGTCAATGTTACAGGCTTCACTCGAAATTCTGGTGGATTTATTTAATTCCCGGAATTAACAAAATGGTTATGACAAAATTATGAATGTTAAAATGCGTATAATATTGTTATTCAGAATCCGTAAAAGTATTACCAATAATGTAGGTATGTATGTAAAACTCACTTTCACTTATTATCCTTATGTCCGAATTACAAAGTCTCGAGCGTGGTTAAGATACATAAAAATTCTTGAGCTTAAAGGGTCGCTTGATTATTAGAATTATGTTCGCATGTTTTGTATAAAGCAGGGCATCCTACGCTTTAGATATCTTGTTTGTTATCTTTATCTCATTTACATAAATTTAAAAATATCGGCCATGAATCAGTCTTTACAGGACTTGGCACAATCGAGCAATAATTTAGGTACAATTTAACACATTTAGGTAGGTATTTACTTTCACTTAGTTTTTATTGAGTATTGTCTTTGTCTTCACTACTCTAGACGAAGTCAACAAGTAATAAATTGAATTGTCGAGTTAAAAATAGATTCTAATAATACACTTAATTGAGTCGTTGACTGTAGAGTGATAAGCTGTTTAGAATGTCTCGTGTTGTTTAACTTAGAAATCTTTGACTTGTTGGGATTAGAGCGAATTAATCGCTTCGCTTACATTATAACATCAAGCTAATAAATGATGTCATCGCCTTGGAAATTATTTATTGTGTCTATAGCTCACAATATGTGCATTATTAAAGACGTTTACACGCTTTGTTGTTCGTATTACGTTACACCGTTAAGTGATAAATTAGCGTTTCATTATTAATGATAGCTATACATTATCATCTTTTTATGTGTTTAGGTTGTAATGCTTAATGTATCTACGACAAAATTGCGCACATTTAATACAAAATAAAATTCTTACACCGTTCTGCTCTAAAACGGCTGCATTGATTCTCATGAAATTTTGTGTCTGGTCTGAGAATCGGACTACATCTATTTTTCATACCGATAAGAGTAGGTAATACAGAACAACATTTGCTGAGACGGCTAGTTTAATCTAAAGTTTCTGTAGTTATGTTTGTTGCTTGAACAGCTAAACCGATTTTGCATTTAAATGGATTTGTTTATACGGATTTTTTAGATTTACATAGATAATATGATTTACTTCACATAAGCTGATTGTTATAAGCTGTGTATTTTGTAACGGCATTGATAGCTTGAAACCATAGTATTTCAATCACAGACTGAATAATTGTTCTACAAAAAACTATACTGCCTTCAAACTACTTGAAATAGGTAGTACCAAAAGGCACCAGCTTTCAAAATCGATTTACCCATTCGAAATTTCGGAGGTAACAATGCAAAAAAGTTGAATTGAGAACCTCTTATTTTAAGTGGTTGAAACTTGAAAATAATATTCATTTCATATATTTCAGTGCGACGTCTTTTAGCCCGTGGCGTGACGCCAGACGCAACAAACGAAGACGGTCTCACAGCGCTCCACCAATGCTGTATAGACAACAACGAAGCCATGATGCGTCTCCTACTAGACCACGGCGCGAACGTAAACGCGGAAGACAGCGAGAAATGGACGCCATTACACGCGGCAGCTACTTGTGGCAATCTCAATCTAGTTCGAATTTTAATACAACGGGGAGCTAATTTACTAGCCGTTAATGGAGATGGAAACATGCCATACGATATATGCGAAGAGGAAAGAACATTAGATGCGATAGAAAGTGAGATGGCCGCTAGAGGAGTGACTCAAAGACTCATAGATGAAACGAGAGCAGCTACGGAGATGAAAATGCTTATGGATGTCGCGGAAATGGTCAAACAGGGGATGGATCTGGATGAGCCGAGAGATAACCAAGGTGCGACGTTGGTGAGTAATTTTATGGCTTACTAGACGGTAATTAGGAATGATCTGTGTGTAATTGACTTTATTTTTGACAGCACGTGATTCTGACTGGTTTGTCAAAATAGGTGATAATCTTTTTATTGTTAATTAAAGTTTAAATGGAACATTAAAATTAGTCTAAGTGTATTTTAATGTAGAATAGGAAGAACATAGTTTTCGTAAAGGAAAACTATGGTCTAAACATATTTATCAGAATGTATTGAGTTATCTATCTAAACGCTATGTTTTTTTCCAAGAATATGTGTAAATTTGTAATCGAATAGTAAATCCCTTTTCTATCCCAGATTAGATAATGATTGCCATAATCTTACAAGGAAACTATAAATGTATTTTATTAAATTCTATTCATACTCTTTTTACCTTAAATATTCAAAGTTTTGAAGTGAAACTTCTTTATCGGGGTTGGAAAAAAATTTAGTGTAACATTTTTTCGTTACGCGTGACATTTTTCCGTTACGCGCCATCTTATCTCTTATCCCTACCACGCGTGATTCGATGTATTTCTGTAAAGTTGCATATAGTAAATTATTTTTTTAAAAAATAAGGTCATAAAGAAGTTTCACTTCTTACGTGTGTATAGTACACGCACACATTTTTTTTTAAATAGGCAAAGACTATTTTTGCAAGAAATAAAAAAAAAATCCTTACTTTTTTGTATGTTATTTTTCACAAATTGGTCAAATACAAATTGGTCCTAATTATGATTGAAATAAACGACCTAAACAATTTGAATTATTTGATATTTCCTTAAGTGGTTGTGAAATTAGAGATGGCCCCCCAGTGTATGCTACTATTATGAGTAATGAAGAGCATGACAATGTACAGGGTCGTGTTACGAGTCGGAATAATAAGTATTATTCAAATGACGTATTATATTAAAACTGTCATTCAATGGAGTTTGTGACTTTTGGATATGCTTAGATATAAATTAATCTTGATACTTGTGATATAAATTACATTATAAACAAAAAAATATATATATCAAAATCGATTCATAAACCTCCTCCTTTTTTGAAGTCAGTTAAAAAGGTATATAACTAAATCTCATAGTAAAATTGAAGAACAATGTTTAAATACCTACTTGATTTTGAATTTCTCGTTTGAACCATCATCATCGTCATATGAAACTTCATTGTATGTTCATAGGCTTTCTTTCATTAAAAAGAAAGAAAAATATCTTGTAATGGATACAATTAATTATACAAGTTCGCGGCTTGCCTTCATCCGCAATTCGATACAGTATCTAAACCGCATCTTCGCTTTACATGTCAATTTCCTGTGTCTAAGTTAAATAATGTTTGATTTCATAATATTTGTTTATCTTAAGACTTCTCTTATGAAAATAGTTTCTCTATTCAATTAAAATGACAAACCTTTTTACCCGGGAAATTAACACTTACATAATTTCGTTTTATTGGCTACTTCTGCGAAGTATATCCAATTACTACAAGAATACAATTATTGCGTTGTCCTTTATTCGCTGAACATTGAGTTGTCAAGATATCTAATTAGAAAAATTTATCACATTCAAATAAATACATGCATTTAATCATTCTACTAGAACAATAACAAGATCACTATTCAATAAGCAATAGGTAATACAAATTACAATATAGCTTAATTTCGAATCTTTTAAGCACCAATAAATGAAACTAAATCATTGTTGCAGTTGCACATAGCGTCCGCGAACGGTTACATCAAAGTAGTGGAGTTCCTTCTAGAACATCGGGCGTCCACTGATGTGGTGGATCATGATATGTGGCAGCCGGTCCACGCGGCCGCTTGTTGGGGACATGTGAGTAATGTATCAAATACTTATTTTTATTTTAACACTAGCTGATCCGGCAAACATTTGTCTGTCTCTTAAGTGGGTAAATGCTTCCCACTTAGAGTGGAAAAAATGTATTAAAAATAAGTCAATCTGGTTTGAAAGAGTGTGGAAACTAATACTAAAACGAGAATTCTATATACTTACATGTATGTTAAGATCAAAGACCGAAAGCGCTCATAGATTAAAAAAATATCTTATAAGACAACGCGTTGTGGTAACCGTAAAATTGCACACAGGTAAAGGCAATATTGAAATGCCATGACGAGGTCTGGACATAAATTGGTTGTGGATACTTCCTTACTAATAATATAAATGCGAAAGTTTGTTTGTTCATTTGTTTTTCTTTCTTTTTAGTCGCAACGTATCGATTTAATGACATGATTCGCGTATGTGGGGATAGTTTGGAGGCTACAGAGTTGTATAGGGCACTTCAGTATAATTCCAATATCCATACGCTGCGCTTTTGAATAATTTCGTAATTCATAATTTCCGATAGATGGCACTTATATTAAGATGACGTTTATGACAATTACTATTTTTTGACCACGTGAGTGAAGCCACGAGCAGAAAGCTATATTATAATGGTAAAGAGTTGGGATGTTTGAAGGAAGTAATTTCAGGAAGTACGGGTTAGGATTGAAAAAATTTTGTGTTGGATAGTTTAATTATCGAGGGATGAGAAACATATTAGCGGAGCATCAATTAGTAATCTTTAAAAAATATTCCAATTGGGAGCAAAGATTTCAAAGTAGCACCTAATAATTCATTCATTGTTTTTAATTGTTGCAGTTAGAAGTATTAGAACTATTAGTACAATATGGAGCTGATCTCAATGTAAGAAATAAGCACGATGAAACACCTGCAGGTTAGTGTTACCAAAAAGTACAGTAGTATATTTAAATACTACCTATATTGAAATATAAATTTTGTTTGACAAGACGTGACATTTGACTTTTTTGTAAGCGAGAAGGTGTATGTATTATTTGCTCAGAAAGTTATTTTAAAAAATTCGAAAATAAATATAACTTTAATAAGTTATAATGCTTAGAAATATAGAAAATTATTATGTATTTCTAATATATACTACTTAGGCATAACTTATACTAAGTTTAATGTATAGAATTGCAACTTCATATAACAAATACAAAAACATTCAACAGATATATGCGAGGAGGGCGAGATGCGTGGCCGCATAGCGCGTTTAGCGGCAGAACAAGAGGAAGTACGGAGACGCGCGGCCAGCGGCGCGGGCGATCGACTGCGGACTGCACGACGGTCTAGTTCTACTGCTTCTACTAGCAGGTTAGTGTGGCAACGTCGCTTGCGGAAGTGTAGATGGTGTAAGTGCGGCAACGTCGCTGTATGGAATGGTACAGGTTATGTTTAGCGGCATAACAAGAAGTTCGGAGGCGCGGTGCGGGCGACCGGCTGCGGACTGCACGACGGTCCAGCTCTACTGCTTCTACTAGCAGGTTAGTGCGGCAACGTCGCTTTATTGTGTACATGATACGGTGCGGTAACGTTGCATGGGGAAGTGTAGGTGGAATAAGCTCGGCAACCGTGCTTTAGGCAGCGTCATTGTTGAGTTAATAGTATTTACGTCGGCAACCGGCTGCGGACTACACGTCGAATCTCTTCTACTGCTTCTACTAGCAGGTTAATGCGACAAACGACAATAGCTTTATGGAAGTGTCTACACCATCTATAGTGTTAGTGCGGCAACCGCGCTTAACGAAATTGCATAAGTTGACTCGTGGTACAAGTGACAGTGCAGGTTACTATATGAAACTGTGGCATGGCTGTTTTTGAGTTCTTCGCAAAGTTTGTTCGCACTTAACGCGACTACAGGTAAATTAGCTTGGAGAAATTTTTGCATATGTAGTGGTGTGTATATTACTCAGATCTTAGAGCGCGTTTCCACTATATCGTTCTGGCCTATACAAAAATGTTTCGATATCCTAACATTACTATTTAATTTTATACTTATTCCTAGCAACACTTTTGTTTTCAATAAAAACAAGTTTTTATTTGAAAGAAAATGGTTTTGACTTTATAAAAAAAAATATATCATTCAATTTTACGTCCTTGAGCAAACGACAAGGCGACTACCGTGAAACAATAAAATATCGTGTCCATAATAATTTGTTTCATAATTAATATTTGACCATAATAATTACGAAACAAAACAAATAAAAAAATCGTCACTTGATAGTGGAAAGTGGAAACACGCACAAAACCAGAATAAACCAGTTTACGCTGTCCGCACTCCGCAGGTGCCACGTGCAGTCGTTTGGTAGCGTTAGAACATAAAGCACATTTCATTCAAAAATTATAATTATTATGTACGTAGTTTAATTGATAAATTTTGTATTTGTTGATTGTTGTTATTATTTGTTATTATTGTTATAATATTTGTTGAAGTGAATTACATGTCCCGCAGCCGGAGGGCCCAAATGAAAACTCAGATGTACTTAAAAACTACATTTAATAGCTAAAATGAGACTTTTACACCCATGTCTGCACGATGCAGACCGGAGTTAAAGAATGAATTTATACAGTTTAATAATTATAAAGACGTAAGCTTGGATGCTAACTAAGGGAAATCGCATCCACATTCTATTCCCGTGCGAACGGCGTATTCAGCAGTTTTGTATGAAGGCAGGGCCATAACTAGTGTTTAATTTGTGTGTAAGTGTTGTAACTTTATATTGTTAATTCAATATGGCTCCAGTGTTAAAACATGGTCGAGGCAAGCCTTTGACTTCTCAAACTAAAGAATTAAACTTTAAATGTCGTTTCTTTTTCAGGTTAGTAAAGGAGAATGGGCAAATTGGGCCTGAAACTTGGGCTAAGACCAATACACACGAAATATTGTTTTTGTGATAGATCATTACACATACCTTATGAAAAAAATAAAATAAAAAAATAAATCAACCGGGTTCTTGTACAGTCAAGGCAAAAAGTTTTATTTATTTGACTATTATTTTGCGCACAATAACGGTGTTTTTAATTCGAGTGAAGTAAATATAAATCTAAATGTCAGTGGAGTGACTGAGTTTAACCACAAAAAACGTCTAACTACGTTGAATTATAATAAACACTAGGGATGTAACGATACATGATTTTGCCGATACGATACCGATACCGATATTTGTAGTAATGTATCGGCGATACCGATACCGATACCGATATCGATGGCTTGGTAGAAAAATAAATAGTGAATTATGCATAAAAAATTACCAACATTTAACAGAGACAACTGTTAATCGTATTCTTTTAAATAAAAATGCCAAATCAAAAAACAACAAAACCATTTATTTTAGTATTATTATTTTACGAAGTCGGTTAAACTTTAAGTAATACACATACAATCAGTACCTAATAAAAGTTTACTATTCTGCCGTCCTTTAACTAAAAAGCCGTCAAGCCCACGAAGTGAGTTTCGAGTAAATGGCAAAAAACACGGAAATCGTTATACAGGGTGGCCCGTTTACAGTGGTCCAAAAATTTTTTTCAGCTTGAGAGCATCATGAGTAATCATTTAAAACAAACTTTAGTTAAGCGAAAACTTATGGTTTAGAAATTATGATTTTTTTTTTTTAATAATCCGGAGTTTCAATGTTTTTGACACAAAACTACTCTGTTATGAAAACTACTGGACCGAATTGAATGAAATTTGGTATAGGTATAGCGCAATAACCTACCTATCGCGCTATAGGCTCATCTTGTGTAAATAATTACACTGCATTTTTTTATTTTAACTTTTTCTGTAGTTTTTTTAATTTCTCGGCAAAATGTCGATTTTTCGAAAAAATCCTGTGAAAAAAAAATGTACCACCAAGGTTTTGCTGGTACTGCTAAAAACTACCTTAACATAAGGTTATTCTTTACACAAAAAA
>CAJQZN010037274.1:0-18033 GCA_907164685.1 Colias eurytheme | reverse complement strand
TGAAGTCAACTGCCTAGTTATTTTCCTTTGTATAAGATATTTTTTTTTACTGTAACGTTTAAAAAAATTATTGTGGAATTAGTGTAAAATTATTTTATAATTTTGTATTTTGTATTTCGTGTTCTTGGTTTTAAATTTAAATGGTATTAGTGTTAATAAAGTTATGAACGAGTTTTGTAAATAATTGTAACGTTGTGTTTTTTATTTCATTCCCACTTCTGTTCCTAAATATATTATATATAAGCAGTGTTTTTATTCATCCTTTTGTGTTAAAAAAAAATTCAATCTACATTAAAGAATTGCATCAGAAGCAGGTGGTAGTGAACCACACACCTACACTTTTCCATTTTAAAGATTGTTTTTCCAGGATGAAATAAAAACGACTTATCGTATGGACTTACAGATGCTCATCTTATCTATACAGTCATACACTAACAGCTCAGCTAATAAAAATCTTATAGAAAAATTTTTTTGAAGAAGAAAAACTTTAAAATGAGCTTTATTTATCAAGATGAGAAGAAAATTTCGACTTCCCGCTCTTTCCTATAATACTAACAATACCCAAAGCTGCAACTATCATAGATCCTGTTCTTAAATCAACGCCGAAGAAGCTGGTCACATTGGGCAAATCGTCCAGGGCAGTCATTGTTTGCTGTTTAATTTTAGGTTGGTTACTTGTTTTAATTACAGTATTGATAGGTGACAAATTTGATATGACGCGATCAAAAATTTGTCCATAGATTATAATTTAATAATTGAAAATTGTGTGAATAATAGATTAAATTGTTATTGTATGTGAAACTGTAATTGCAGTTTTTGGTTGCAGTATTTGCATTAATAAACTTTTTAAACAAAATTTTGTTATCAAAGCAGATATTGCAATGACTTAGCGGTAAAACGCGATGCTGAGACACTGATTGTTGTGTCCCTGTTGTGTGTCTATTACAGTACATTCTATTATTCAAGCGATAATCTTTATAAACTGTTCCCTTTCTTTAGGAAAATTGTTATAAATGTAAAAAACATGTTGCAAGATGATATTATGTTCCTCGTATACAAATCCAACTCATATTAGGTGTACCTTCTGTGTTGTAATTATAAGTTTTAATGTAAACTACAGTTACCTATTATAAAGCCAAAACAAGTTCTATGAATGTAGAAGTAGTTAATTTTCTTTCACGAAAATGTAGGTTTTAATGAACAATATAAATGCATAGCTTTAATTTATGTTGGGAAAAGTAAAGAAAGAAAAGCTCAATTTTAATTGTACATTTTCTTAAATGCTTTAAGCAAGCTTATTGGCTAGAAGAACGTGGACTTTGGACTTTAAATTTTATATATTACACTCATACTATTCATATAGTGCCATCAAGAGTGCCATTAACAAGGCACTGCACACCAGCAGTTGATTCAACGCTTTATTGACTTATTTTTTTTTATGAAATTAATGCTATTTTTTTATAAACCGTCTTCGATTCTAAAGCCTGATGACCAATGACCATACTTATACGACTCCACACCAACAAATTAAGAACATTTTACCCGCCATCTGTCGACTATCAATAATTTCAATCAACAGCTTGCAGTTTGCTACAAGTACTTATAAAGTCAATACAAGTTGGCAAGAGACCCCGGATCCTGTTTCTAAAGGAAACATCGTTCAGCCAATCAAAAGTTGCTCCACTTTTAAAGGAACTTTCTAGATGGTATTGAAAATTTATCGGAGATTTTAAAACAGCTCGTGCTTGTGGTGGTAATGATATACCATGGAGGCTAGACTTAAGAAAATCTACCTACGTTAAGTGTAAAGAGCTAATATACGATATGCTTTGATAATTTCAGCAATGGATTTCTAATCCCGGAGAAATAGATGCGGATCTATTTTTTGAGGTTGAAAAATTGAACCACTTCAAATTGAAGTCTGATGATTTGATTTAACATCTATAGTAGGCTTCATAGGCTAATTAAATTTTAGATAGGAATTTTCTAACATATATTATAAAGGCGAAAGTTTGTAAGGATGTATGGATGTTTGTTACTCTTTCACGTAAAAACTACTGAACCGATTACAATGAAATTTAGCACACATATAGAGGGTAACTTGGATTAACACATAGGATAGTTTTTATCCCGGAAATCCCACGGGAACGGGAACTATGCGGGTTTTCCTTTGCAAACGCGGGCGAAGCCGCGGGCGGAAATCTAGTACATTATATTTTTTATAGGAAAAAATAAAATTACTATTATAAATGTGCATGTTAAATTCAACTTTCATTTTTTCGTCCTGACATTTCAAAGAACTAAATGAACTATAACGTAAGCTACATGGATTACATCAAGCCGCTTATGAAGCTACGTTAACAAGCATTTTTGAATTTTTACAAAGCGATTAGCCCTCCAGTGTCACTAACTTTGACGATTGCGATCGGTAAAACGTTAATTGGATTATTCCGGATAGAACCGGATTAGTTTGACTGGATTTTGCATCTGTTTTTCGTGAGGGCTTATCGAAAGACGATTAAGGTTTTACGTTTGAAGCTTCTATAGTAAAGAAAAATCAATTTAGTCATGCAATGATGTGGACTAGAAGCTTTGTATGAGAGTTATAACAGTAGGATAACTTTTAATGACAGTTTGCCATCAATTTTGCTCGCATGCTGTCGTGCCTTTCCGTTTTCACTACATGGTGTTCACTATAGGATAAAAAAACCTGTCAGGGTGCCAGATTTACTGTTTTTTAAAAAATTAAAGACTTTTAACGGATTTTAAACGCGATTTATTCATTTCATTATTTTCCCGATGTTTCGAACACTTTATACAGCGAGCGTGGTCACGGCGCGGGGAGACACTCGCTGTAGAGTGACGAAAGTGAAGACAGTCACCCGTTAAAAAGTCTTTAATTTCTAAATGTATAATATTCGCGTAAAAACAAACACTAGAAAATTTAATGTTTTTTTTTTAGATCTAATACTCCTAATACACCTCGACGGTCAAAAACATATACATATTCTTTTATTCATCACTATTTTCAATTATTATTCAATTCATAAAATATACTTATTTCCTTGCAGAATTAATTCAAAAATAATTGTAGTTTTATAACTTTCTATCCAGCAAGCTCTATAGAATCCGGAATGTAACGAGAAAGTATCTCAATCCATTTTCTCGATTCCTCCAGAACCCGCAATCCTCTTTATTAAACTATAATATTATATTCTTATCTGTTATAAAGCGGTTCAGCGTATTGAAAATGAAAATTGGAAAATGTTGTAGATATACGTGTTGGATAGAGTTTGGTTCAGATTATATAAAGCGCTAGAGGAAAGAGACTGTCCATGAAATTTTGTTGAAGCAATTTATTAACATAAAACCAAATAATTTGGAAAATCCAAAAGTGCACGCCTCATAATTTTTTTTAATAAATATTTATTAATTATTATTTTTGTTTATTTAATAACAATTAAACCACATCGAATCAGACCCTGAAAAATGAAAGCGTTCTATTCCTGAGCATACTCAAGCGTAAGAGAAAAAAAAAGACTCGATTAGTAAAGTATTTCGGTCGCTATCGTGTTAACAAGAAAAAGGATCCGCACATACAGACACACGGACGTCCAAGACAGAACTTTTTTAAACTGTTTTTTAACTAGTTTAAATAACAAAAATGACATCAAAAATATCATGAACGTTAAAAATAGTGTTTTTTCTTAATATGTGTGTGTATGTATTATCTTACAAGTGCAATGTATGATACATAAAGACATTTTAAGTTTGAAAAATCAGATGTTTTGCGCGAAGTGACAGTAGTACCCACCTCAACGCTTCGCTTATGAGGCGTGCAAAAGTTATTGTTTAGTAACAGTCATTGATCCAATAATAAATTATTTATATTTTTAAACATTAGTAGACATATTTTTATCCGTATTTTTTTTCATTTACCCTAAATATTCATTATTCTTTTAATTAAGACATTTGCGTTTCATTACAAAACCTCATGTATACCCGACTTTTACGGAGCAAAATAAAGGTTGTAATTTTTAATTATTTTTCATAAATATTGCTAAAATACAGTAATAATTACAGATTAACACTCATTCATTATAATTTAATTAAAAGCCAATGTTTATGAAACAATGGATTTGTGAACAATAGATCAAGTTATTATCGCTGTTCCTTTATATTTTGTTTTTATAAAATAAATCGGAAAAGAAACAACAAGATGCTACCAATCTCGATGGACCTGGAAGCCAATGAACTTCAAATCTTTTTAATTATGAATAAAATAACAAAGAGTTTATTTCATAGTCTTTGGTAAAATAAAAAAAAATTTTTTTTTTCGTAATCTTTAGAAAAATTACATTAACCTGTTAATTAGCCAGATTACATTACTTTTTCTATTTAGGGTTGTTCGTTAAAAAATGTATTTCTCGAAGTCGTGATAATAATTATAATACCGATTCAGCTCAAAACAAGGTATAAGTTATTTTCATAAAGTGTAGTTATTTAGATAACAACTGTAATAAACATGTCAAAATTGTACCATTTAATGAAACCATTGTTTTGTAAACGAGTTTTATTAACCGTCTTCAGAACAGCAAGGCTGTATTGTGAGAAAATAGTGGGTGGTCAAAGATTAATATTGTAGATGCGACATGCGTAGTTTGTTAAAGCTGTTAAAATTATGTTATTGCCTTCTGTATGTTTACGATTAAAGATTTTTGAATTAACTCGTACGAAAAAAATGTCTTAGATGATGGTCTTGATAGAAAGTGCGAATATTATACATTTAGATTTAATACTTTCAAAAATTGTAATCGCTGTTGAATCATATCGTTACTTATCCTGACGATTTATAATGACAGTCTTTTTGGTTCGACGACACTTTATCGCAGCACAAAGTAAGTTCGCACCTAACCACAAATCAAATTTATTTTTCATCCCAGAGGAGATTCAATTTTAACAGCTTTATTTAGAGAAACTTTAATAAACAACATAGCTAGCAGAATTAAGGCTGTAAATTACATATTATTATTTTTTTTGTAATCATACCACCAGGTTTTATTTTTTACAAACTAACAAGATTTATAAAAAAAATACATAATTTTGTTTATAAAACTATTAAAGTTGTGATATTGTCATATCTGTTTTATTTATAATCTATGCAGTATAAGTTTCCAATTAAACAGCTGCCTGTTGCAGTGGTTTTAATAACAAAAGTGACTCCTTACAATACACAGCTTTAAAACGAACAGTATTATAGGTATTATGTAACTAATAACTATGTTAAAATATGGCATTTACTTACAAATATTCATTTATTTTTTTGTCTAAAATTAATGTCGGTATGAACAAGTAATTCACCATCTCTATACTACGTTTCTTCATACACTTAAATAAAAAATTCCATAATTTATAAATCATGAATCAAGAAATTATTACCTACAAATTCCAAAACAACAACTTCCAAAATAGGTTACGTGGTGTAGGCATATTATTTTTTGAAGTAGCGCCTGTCTATTATAACAAGCATTCCGCTCATTAAAACGGCAAATATTTGAAAACCATTATACAAGCTAAGCTTTCACAAACAAAACATGCTATGGCACGAAAACAAAAAAGTTATAAAAGCACATGCATATAACCTCATTCGACATAAACCTCTTTACTCACCAATGTTAAAAAAAAGAAAAAATTAAGCCATAGACGTTCTATTTTCAAAATTTAAAAAATCGTCTCTACGCGGTCCTTTCTTTTGTCTTCTCATTTAGTTTTTGGCGCGGAATATTTTTATTGTAATATTTTCGTTATTTAAAATTAATTATTTTACGTGTGATAAAATATGATTAGAAATTCAACATTTAATGTAAGTTCCCTCTTTCATTGTCAATATATTGAAGTTTATACACATAAGTATGAACACGATCCAATATGGAGACAAACGTATGCGGGATGTTTGATTTTGCACATGCTTCAGGACATGTATAAATTCAAGTAAGTTTAGAAATTTTACTTTTAATTGAATAATTGTAGAGAGAAATTAAAGTGTAGTTTTTTGAATACAAATACAAAATACAAAATAAGCCAGAGGATACAAACCACGTACCTAAGTATTGATAAATAATTATACTC
Source organism: Colias eurytheme (assembly GCA_907164685.1). Taxonomy (NCBI): domain Eukaryota; kingdom Metazoa; phylum Arthropoda; class Insecta; order Lepidoptera; family Pieridae; genus Colias; species Colias eurytheme. The sequence continues at coordinate 11,904 of CAJQZN010037274.1, read as the reverse complement.
ATTAATATTATCCGTTTCTATCTAATTAGTTTATTTATTAAAGTACTTAATTAGTTTTTTTACTTTGATTTAAAAGAGCCACAATGGAGTTTCTTGCCGGGTCTTCTCCGTAGATACTGCTTTCCGAATCGGTGGTAAATGTTAAAAATATGTAATGGCGTTTGAAAAGTGCTTCTAGAAGAATTTTAATTGAATAAATTGAGTTTCAGTTTTGATATTACTTTTTATATTTTAACACTCTGAAAAGTAACAGCTCAAAATATTATGTATTCATTTATTCGAAGCCACATCGAATAGTATTTTGAAGTAAAAAGTAAAAACCCACACGATGTTCTATTAATCCTACTACTATTATAAAGGCGAAATTTTGTAAGTATGGATGTACTTATGGATGTTTGACCGATTACAATGAAATTTAGCACACATATCGAGGGTAACTTGGATTAACATATAGGATAGGTTTTATCCCGGAAATCCCACGGGAACGGGAACTATGCAAGTTTTTCTTCGAAAACGCGGGCGAAGCCGCGGGCGGAAATCTAGTTATAAATAATGTCATACAACACATGACATGGGTAGAATAATTTACAAACATTATGTGGTTACTACCCGCCCGTATTTAGTCATCTACGTAATTGACCAGAAAACTTCTCTAATATATTATTCCGTAGACCGTATCACCATACAAACTTCGTCAATAAGCCAAATTACAAGAATAATAGAAAATAACTGACTAATTAGACTATCGAAAAAAAGTAAAACAATTGAACGAATCGCTTTACATTGTGAAATAAATTATAAAGATTAAGGGCGCTTGTGCACTACAAGGAATTTTACTGTCCGGCATTCCGATTTTTTACGGTCCGGTGTGGCATGAAAAAACCGATGAATTGCTTGTGCACCTGTCCGTCTTTACTCGGATCAGTGCGGTACAGTTCAAGGAAGTATGGCGGCATAATGCTATCATAAATGATTGTTTTCGCATTTTACAAGAAACGAGTAAAAATATAGAAGGTGAAATATTATATTACTTCGTTATAATAAAAAGTAAAGTTCCGTAAGAGATTTAAAATGCGTGTTTCACTTATTTATTTTAATCGGTGACGAGGAGCTAAATCTATTCCCACTTGAACTTTAACTTACCAACACTTACTTAGATAATAATTATAGGTCAATGCTTGGTCAATGTATATAAAATAACAATACCGACTTCTCAAATCTCATTGCCAGCTAAAAGAAAGTAAAACAAGAGCTTGCTTTCAATTGGCATATGCAATAAAACCAAGCAAGTGGGCACTCGAAAACAATTATACCTACAGCGACTCGTAAACTCAAAAAACCATCCGGAATAGGGAAAAGTAAAATGTCGGACAGTAAAATTACGTATAGTGCACAAGCTAGTATTTAGATTAATTGCGTGCCATACCGGACCGTAAAAAATCGGAATGCCGGACCGTAAAATTCCTTGTAGTGGACAAACGCCCTTATGGCTATTCCCAGATCCTAATTTGTAATGTCGAATTTGTATAGTCTATTGTTCTTATTTTTATTACGATTCTTATTGCAATTTTTTCTTTGTCCTATAGGTACACATAATATTAATATATCTAGATAATTGAACATAGAGCAAGAGTGTGGAAATCTTGTATGCAATCCCTGTCTCTAAAATGTTAACCTATTATATATTTTCTAATCTTTTTAAGTGTAAACTACGTAAACATAACAACAGAACAGATATTACATCCAGACTTTAATAATTATGTGGACATCTACGTCAGACCGATGACAATGAATAAACGATATTTGGAATTCGCCTTTCCTGTTCACTCTGTTTTTGAATGGAGGTAAGTTTACATTCATTCATTATTTCACATTACCTACATGAGTTTACCACATAAAATTAACCCTTTAATTAATAATCGGTAATGATCTTTTATGTAATATATTTTCAACGTTAAGTACATATTATAAATATAAAAATTTGTTTAATATTCGTTATAGGGCTGATTTATCAATCCTTAGTAAAAATTATTCGTCGAATAATGTATAAAACTACCATTTTAAAAACGTATTCAATTGCCCGTATTTGACAGTTTACGTGACATTAAATATTATCGTTTTATACTTTATTGGACGAATAAGTTTTATCTACAGGTTTTATCTAAGCATTTCATTTCATTCACAGATTTGGCTTTTTACTTCGATACAAGCAAAAGAAGATCCTTCAGACATTCTACAGCCTGCCGTTCACACCTCGAGTGTGGTGTTGTATTATTGTGATCTTATTTCTTAGCAGCTTGATCTTTTATATCCTAAGCTATTGGGAAAAGCGTATTATTGGTGGTGAATGCAGCTATTGTCATGAATTGCTGCTTGCGTTTTCTGCTTTTTGTCAACACAGTAAGTATTCTTCTTCTATATACATAATAAGATTAAAATTTGGGTTATTTTTCTTGTAACTTATTGAAATTAAGGATGTTATTTATTTTATTATTTATTATTTTGTTGATATTATAGTATGAAAGAATTAAAAAAATGGTGGAACATGATTCACAACCCGGATTGTGGCAGGTTGCGTACTTTTCATGACATTAAAAACTTTAATTTAATGTGAAACATAAAAATTACGAAAAAGAAAAACCAAAATGCAATTTAATGAAGTACGCCTGAAGTATCAAAAAGTGTACCTACATGTCGGTAAAGAAAGGGCAAAGCAATCCTGTTAGAAGTTGTTTGGAAGGAAATAGAAACTTTTTGAATCCGAACCTTTTGGCATTTTTAGAGGGACAAGGATTATTTTTAGATTTAGAACATTAAAACCATTAAAAACATTAGACCTGTAAAATTGACAAAATGTTGACTTAATTCAATGAAACTTAAAGTCAAGCTTAAATATTAATTAAATAGATAATACTACTAGTCATCGTAGTAAAGTTCGCAGTATTAGGTACAAATATTTTCAACAATGACGTAGACTTATAGTTATTTAGGAAGTCAATGATTTTCTTCTTTTTTCGATATATACATATTTTGATCGATATTTCAGTAGTTATTATAACATTTAATTTGAATCCTACAAATCAATAAGTCGAACCGTCCATTTACAACTTTGCTGCATTCATTCTAACATTAAATAAAGTTTATTTAATCCATCCAGAAACTGTAACAATTTAATAAATGAGCAGTTCAATATTAACCCTCAATTCACTACGTGAAATTTGCTAACATAAACAACTTCCATGAGTCCACTGGACTCATACATTTTCTTAGCGTGGTTTTTTCAAATAAAACTCTTTTTTTTATTAATTTTCTTTATTATTATTTTTAAATGTTTATTAAGGCACTACAAAAAAATAACAAAACTGGATAAACTTCTGAAATACTCTTAAAAATAAAAAAAACTTATTCTAACAGTCTTAAAAAACAGAGTTATTTTCAAAGCTTTACAATAATAGCAAATATTTTTAACTAATAACTCTTTTTAATTTTATAAGACTTCTAAAGGAATACAAAACCGAAAATAAACAACAAAAATATACGCTTCTATACAAAGAAAAAAAACGTGCATGGGGTATTACCACCGATTACAGGCAACGACGGCATACCTTTTTTGAGCAACTCAAACATACAGGCTTCAGACATTTAGTGCATAAATATGCAGTCTTTGTTCTCTTTTTGTAATTACATAGATAACAATACTTTTTTTCTGTCCTAGGTAACTTGTCTTCGGTTTCAGAGTGGCTCGCATCTTCAGGAATGTCTCTTTTCATGATATATGAAATCGAGCAGCGAAGTTGTCGTGGCAAACGTGTACTGTGCAGACGTGTCATCAAATTACATTTTACAAACCTACAACAACAATAAAAATTAAAATACATATTTTTATATCAAATAAGCAACATTTAAGAATCGTAACAAATAAATAAAATATTACTTAATTCACTAGTATGAGTCCATGGGACTCACTCGACGTAATAACTTACCAATTACGCAGCGCAGGCGCACGTCCTCTCGCTACCTCGATGCCCGTGTCACTGCAGGAAGGTACTGAGACGGTGGAGGAAATAAGTCACTAGGGGAAAAAATTATAATAGTTTGAAAGTTCGATGTGAGTCCAATGGACTCAGGTAGTGAATTAAGGGTTAATAAGCCTTCAAGTGTCATTCAACAACGGATAACAACAACTCCCTTGCAAGTAATGACTAACGATAAGCCTTCCCTTAACGAGGTGAAATTAGTGATAGTCTCCTAATATATCAGTAACCGCTAGGGCATCCCAGATCAACAGTTAATGCAGGGACAATGTCTATTGTAACTCAGACTTTGTAATGACACCTTGTGTGTTATCTATGCATATATTATTTTATATTTATTACTTTGAATGCTGATTTTACGGATTTTTGGTGTGTTGAGTTTACTATCTCCTCTCAACTTTGATTAGGATATACTCGGTACATTTTGAAAAACTTACAAAAACGTATTTTTTCCTTTCATCCATAAGTTTAAGGCTGTTGAGTAAAAGAGTAACAAAAAACCTTCATAATATTAGTAGGGTAGCCTTTAGGATAGTAGGTATATGATTAATTGCATTTTGACAGTTTAACAATTTAAATTTTTAAAACTGACACAGAGTATTGAATAGTACCAACTTCTATGACCCGTGCCGTTACGGGTTATGAGTTTGATTATCTGTGTAAGTTCATAATTACTATTTTTTTACAAATAAATTATATTAATAAATAATTATATTTGGACGTGACAACGTCTTATAATTCGATAGCGCCGGCTGCACGCACGAAAAAACATGACTCATGCGGCGTTACCTCGCTCTGAGGCGTTCCATGTAAGGCTTGAAGTGCAAGCGAGAGCGCGGAACGAGCGACAAAGAAGCAGAAACGGACGTTGTCACGTTCAACTATTGTCAGTAAACCGACTTTACAGACAACCAATTTTTTTGTTTCAGTATTACCCCTCCAGGCTAACTTATATTCACGTCGTATAGCCTACCTGTTTTTCATCCTGTGCTCTTACGTCATACATTGTTTCTATACATCTAACCTTCTCTCTCACATAGTGAATGATAACGACAGAGCTATGGATCTACAAGCCTTGGCTAGGAGTGATTATGAGCTCGCAATAATACAAGATACTTTAACAGCTAGACCAGTAAGTGTGTTTTTATATATAAACTAGCTTACCGCCCGCAGCTTCGCCCGCTTTGTCTAAAACCTATTAAATTATATACTAAAACCTTCCTCTTGAATCACTTTATCTATTTAAAAAAACCGCATCCAAATCCGTTGCGTAGTTTTAAAGATAGACAAAGGGACATAGGGACAGAGAAAGCGACTTTGTTTTATACTATGTAGTGATTCCATTTGCAATTCACATTTTACTAATCGATTTTCGTTATGTTATAAATGTAGACCACATTTGTCCAAGAAAATCGACTTTTTTAAGTTTCCTCTAAATCTACTCTCCGCGAAATCTTATCGTAAGTCAGGACAAGTAATTTTCATTAATATAGTAATATTAATGTTAACCTGTCTGTTATTATATCTGAAAATTTTAATCTTACGAAATTTGGCGCGAAATTTAAGGCTACAAAAATATAAAAAGTAGTACAAAAATACTCCAAAACCTCATAAGATATTAAACTTCCGCCTTGAAAAAGCTATCAGTTTTTCTACACCTCCATACATTTCCTCCAACAACAGATGCCTCCGGGAAAAAGATTGCAAGATACACCATAGATAATATAAATAGTAAATGAAGCGTTAACAAAAACAAAAATCTTGTACAAAAACAAAATGTTTTCAAGGCGCAAATCTGATATTTTCCTTCAAATCAAACTAGCATTTATTATTATAGCCATAAGTACCAATTTATCTTGTATTTATAGTAATCATTGATATTGACATGTGTGGGTAGTATGTCACATTAATTTTTCTGTCATATACATGTGATACGGAAATATTTGTATCGGACTGTTTTATATTTAAATTGGTAATTTAGAATTACATTTGGACCTGTCTGAATTGGGTTTCGTAATGAAATTGATATTAAGGTTTATTTATATAAATAAAATTATCTGGGGGCACGGCAGTGCCCCCGCCAAGTCGAGCAAAAAAAAAGCGGCACGGCCGTACCATCCTTTTCTCGAAGCAATTCGGGCCTTTTTCGACCCCCTATAATTCGGTTGTGGATAAAGCAAGAAACCTGAATCTTCAGTAACTAATCCGGCATTGTATAAACACGGAATATTTAAAATTTCAGTCAATTTGAACCAGTAGTTTAAGAATGACAACTTGTTAAAGTTTCTAAATTTTGTCACTCACTGACTCACCGATCATCAAAAGTCCAAGGCACTTCTAGCAGACTTAGAAGCTTCATATTTGGAATACATATAGAGTTTAGTGTCTTAATCATGGGAAAACTTAAATATTTTGTAATTTCGGTCCAGTTTTCCAAATACACCAACTGCATCAATAACTTTGTAATCCCATATAAATATATGGGATTACAAAGTTATTTATGCAGTTGGTGGTTGGTGGTGGTATCAAAAAGAAAGGCTCTACAAAAAGAAGTGAGATCCCATCAAAAACATCCTGTAAAAAACCCAAGTCTCGCAGCTCAGTCTTTCTACCGTCAAAAGTTGTGAGATCCATGTAATACCAAGTCGATCTATTTGTTTAAAACGTTAAATATTTTTAATATTGGCATGATAATAACTTATGTAATAACTTAAGACAGAAGGTCCTTCAAGTAGACACTAAATAGATTAACCGACTTGGTATTACATAGATCTCACAACTTTTGACGGTAGAAAGACTGAGCTGCGAGACTTGGGTTTTTTACAGGATGTTTTTGATGGGATATTTATTTCTTGTCTTTCAACCGCTCTCGATATAGCAATACTAGAGGTATTAAATTTTACACAGATAGTATAAACAAAAAGAAATTGAGCAAAAATCGTTAATTTTAAGCTACACATAGAAAGAATACTATTAACAAAAAAAATTTTCTAACAACAAAATAATATGTTTATGGCATAAATTAATTAAAAAATCTTTTAACATACTTATAACATCTTCATACATTTCAGAATCCACATATACGAATGGATAAAAACCTGAGTCTCATAAGCAAAAAAATGGATAACGTCAAAATAATGAATGTTTCATCCGCCTTAGAGGCACTCAAGGGTACCAAAACCGCAGTTTTGTCTGATTATACCTCGTTATACCCTATAATAAAGAGATGTTAGTTATTATTTATATTATTAGAGTAGTTGTTTAAAATATTTAATTGTTGGCTGTTGCGAAGTATTGAAAACACTCAGCTCTTAAAGTTATTAGAAATTGCATGTTGGTTTTAGTTTTCACGTAGTTTTCACAAGTTTTGTTCGTGTCACGTTAGATCACATTTGAGAAATATTTTGCGTTAGAAAAGGTTATCTACATTATTATGATGTATTAATTTTAACTGTTTATTAACTTAAAAATAATAAGTAATATATCTACATCAATGTCACCACCATGGTTATTGAACGACTATGTCACTTTGCTTCCATGTTATTATGTCTAAGCATAATAATATATTTTCAAATATAATCGCTTTTATCAGATGCATCTTAACGACATAAAATGAAGGACTAAATGGCCCTGGTGATTTTCATGGTCTTTGTTGTGTTTTTAAAAGATTGTTGTATAAGTATGTGATATTTGAAGATCAAATAAGTACCTTGACATTTTACAATAAATCTCTATATAACTTACATTTCTCGTTATATTTTAAGTACTAGCTGTTGCCCGCGACTTCGTCCGCGATTCGGTCGTTTTTCGTCATTCGTCGTTTAAAAAAAATACGTGACACTTTATTTTTGAATGTTCTTAATTGTCTCTTATAAAATTTAACTACATTAAAATTGAATACTCTGATAAGAAAATCTTAAAATCATCGAAAATCATAGACATCGAATATCTGAGGAAAACATGAATGAATGTGATTTAAATTCTACATTTCTTAGTAATTAAAATAATAATCTAAATTAAATGTAGATTAACAGTTTGAGCGCGCCATTATAGAATATGTACCTAAGTAATAAATTACGTTAGTTTAGATAGTAACTTTACTAAAAACACGATGACTTTCTTTCGCGCTCGGTACCACAAACTAAACATGTTTGTGGTACGTGGCCCGCGTCACTTTACCCCCCACGAGTTCCCCTCCGTTGCTATGCGAAAATACATTCGTCGCCCTACTGTAGGAAAAATTGTAATACTGTGGCCTGGGCGTTATAACACGCTCAGGGAATTCCTGAGTGCTGATAGACTTCCGTCTATCGGCATTTATACCAATTTTATATTAATATCACCATCTTGAGGAAAAGCTTCTAATGTCGATTTAAAACGCATATATACGGATTAACCTGATGAATTAACATGTTCTAAAATTGTGAAATGAGTTCAGTTTTAAATTCGAGAAATATTGATTTCTTGTATTCGATTATTCGTCGTAGTCGAATACAAAATATATTTAAAGAAACTTAGGTTGGCCTTCAGGCAAAAGGGATCCTATCAAATGATAAACTTGACCTTGTATCTTAAAAGTAAGAATGAAAGGAGCATCTGATAATTGTTGAGCACCAAAGGATCATTTAAAACGCAATACTATAAGAGCTAATATTGTCTAAGAACTGTTTAGATTGCACATGTTCCTCTAAAACTTAAAAGTAGTGATTTCAAAGGTTCCGGCGTATCTTCAAACGAAAGCCGACTCCTTACTCCACTTTAAAGCATTACAAAAAGAACATACTACGTTAATATCGCCTATACAGAAGATGATCTGTAATCAATTGTGAGGTTATAAGCACTTTTATATTATTTTGTCGGACCACACCACCGAATTTGTAGATTGATCTTCTATGTTTACCTCTAAGTCATTAAGACTGTGTCGAAATCTGTCTGCAGTAAGACGGGCCTCTCGCTATTCGTCCGTTTAAAGAGACCAATAGTTTCAATTCTTAATCTTTCATTAAACAAACTTATTAATCGTTCTTGTCTCAAATAATGGTAATATTCGCGTCCCTACTCTAGTCATTGCTTATGCTCATGTTCATCTTCGAGAGATCGAATAATATTATGGTGCACCCTATTATTTGTCAAACGGTCTTCATATTGAGTAAAAGTTTCAGAATTCTCGAGATAAAATATGACGATCGTGATCAGCTGTGAGACGTAATTCCCTCTCAGTGAGGGTTTCGGTCTCACGGGATAGTACAATATGCCATTTGCGATCAGCTGTGAGACGTTATATATACCCTCTCAGTGAAGGTTTCGGTCTCACAGGATAGTATATGCCGTTCGCGGTCAGCTGTGAGCCGCAATTCTCGTTGTGAAGCGGTTTCAGGTTCGGCATAACACATGTTGTTTTCGGTCAATAGTAAGCCTCTTATCTCTAACGATCCTTGAGAACTCTTATTTCTCATTTTCTTAACTTTGCTCGAATTTCGATATATAAAGATTTTTTAGGTGGCACTGATGCGGGTGAATAAAAATTAAGTTAAAACGGACTAAGAGTGTTATAATCTCAATCATCATCATCAATACATATAATAAAATTGTGGAAAAGTGATGTCTGTACAATTAAAATATGTAGAAAAAAATTAGCAGGTGTTATTATTATCGAGAAATCGAGAGAAACCATTTTTTTCTCTTAAAAGCTCCCCCCCTCGCACTTCCCGAACTCCGATTGACCGTAATTTATTTTTCCTTACATTTTTATCATATCCTTTTCTAATGGGTTTCATCCTACTGCGATTTTTTTTGTTTCAAAAATTATCTACCCTGGTGTATAGGTAAATTTTCCACATAAAATGTCCTTTAAATTATGTCGTATTATATTTTTAACCCCCGACGCAAAAAGACTGGTGTTATGTGTTTGACCGCTATGTATTTCTGTGTGTGTGTATGGCACCGTAGCTGGCTAACAGGTAAACCGAATTAGATGCGGTTTTTTTTGTTAGGCAGAATATTTTCCGACGCTGGTTCTTAGATAAAGTGTATCAAAATTGGTTCATCCACTTATTATACCTACATAGGGGTAAAAGTGGGAATGAAAAAAATGAAAGTTATAATTTATTTTTAAAGATCGTCGGGAAGTTTATGAAATTATTTATTCCTTTTTCTATACACTTTTCTTCGTCTCAACGGTTTAGTTACGTGCTCTCTCTCTCTTCAGCCTTTAGTTACGTGCGTGAGACAGGAAAGATCTAATTTGGATTTGTTTCTGGATTTGATAAAAACTGAGTATCGATTAAGCTGATCAGTGGCTACTGGCTACACCATAGATTATTAAAAACATCCGTTTAAGAAAGGAAGGAAATAGAATTTGCTCCTCTCCCCCCCTGGTTCCTAAAAAATAATATGACATAATTTAAAAGAAATTTTACGTAGAATTAGTTAGGCATTTCTTTTTTGATTTTCGATATTATATACTAATCATAATTTTTAATTACAATAATATGTAGTAACTATTTGGTATAGGTTAGGCATTTCATTTCTTGATTTTCTTTAATAATTTGGTACGTAAGTTTTTTAGCTCAGTTTAGTAAGAAATTTTAATAACAATTCTTTTAATTATTTATGGTAGTACAACAGTACAGTATGGTTGTACGTATTTACTCAATAATTGTATGTTAAGTAGTAATTCAGCATGGGCGTAGCCACGGTGGGGCTGGGTGGGGCGCTTACCCTGGCTTTGATCTGGTAGGTACTAATTGTGAAGGGGAGTGGGCGTGGGCGTGGGATTAGGACTGAACGTGGCATATGGCGTGGGAGTGCGAGTGGGCGCGGGAGTGGGAGCATGAAAATAAAAATGATTTTTTATTTTTGCCCCACCCTGAGCCCATGGTCATAGGTCCCATAGTCACTATTCCACGCGAACGAAGTCGCGGGGACAGCTATAGTAGACAAATATAATCAGAAAGCTTTGAACTCCTAAGCTCAACCATAAAAGATAGACATTTATGATGTCGGGAGATATTTTTTATATAATATGGAGAACATTTCTTTCATACTTGATTTCTGTGTAGCTTTAACCATTAAGATACACGCATTAAGAACGCACACGCGACGAAAGCTTAAAAATGGAGTTGCTGCTCTGCTCACGAATATGAAAAATAATTGTACCAAGTTTCGTTTAAATCCGTCGAGTAGTTTTTGTTTCTATAACGGTTATACAGACAGACAGACGGACAAACATTTTTGACGTCGATGTCGATCTCTAATCACCTCGTGATAGTTATTTAGGAAATATATTTCATGTGCAGAATTGACCTCTACAGATTTAATATAAGTAGGTATACATATATTTAGATTCCAATTTCCATGTAACGTTAAATTCGACTATACAATAACTAACAGACAACGCAGGTTACTCTCGTTTCCGTAAATTGAGGCGGCTACATATTCGGTCCTAATAACATGACTTTTTGTGAACGAAACGACAGCGCGGTTTAATTCGATGGCAACACCATCAGAAAAAAGGAAATATTTTTAACTTTGAAAAAATATTATGATTTACACTATTAATACTATTTTAACATTAACACAAAATATAAGACTGTGAGTGTGTAAAAATAAATCCAGCTAGTTTCACATCACACTTATGTTTATAATTAGGTATACGACATGAAAATATATTAATTACCAAGCAATAATCATACAGATAAATACTGAACAAAAGTATTAACAGTCAAAGTATATTTTTACTAACAACATGTAAATGATGAAGGAATAATAATTATCAACGAACTAACCTTTTTGTATTAGAGTCCCGCCTCGTGATCGAATTATTAAAACACGAAGATTTTTAAAAATGTAACCAATGAACACAATCAAT
>CAJQZN010037273.1:12777-23873 GCA_907164685.1 Colias eurytheme | reverse complement strand
ATAGTACTTATGAAACAAATTTTAATTCTTCTGAAGTTAACATATACATTGCTATTATTTAATATGACCTCGAATAATATTTGTCATCAACTACAAAACAACAGAACAGACCTTGATGAAACTTTGAATATGGTAATAGAATAAAAAAAAGTTATAGCTCTTCGAATTGAATCAAATTCAACAAACAATGGAGTGCTCTACAATAATAATTGTTTAAGATTTGTTGTTATTATTATGTATTGTTTGGTTTAAGATGAAAACAACATTACTGAAGAAGACGTAAGCGATAAACAAGTATAAATAGTTTAAAGACCTATAAATTACTCGTATTAAATGTAATAGTAGACATCGCCTTCATACAAAATCATAAAATATGGATTTAATTTTTATAATCTTTTCAAGAAGTTAAACGAAACCAGTTTAGTTTATGCTCTATACGTAATTAGTTTTTATAATCTGAATGTTGGTACAGTGCCTTCAACATCTATGCAATGTCATAATTTTTTATTAATTCATACAAGCTTACCTAACATATGAAAAAGTTGATGCAAAAGTGTAGCATATACTATATTCATTGTGATAATTTTGAGGAAAATATGTTAAAATATTAGTCTGTATAAGGAAACAATGTTTCCCAGTAGGAAATAGAAAATTTTATTTTAATTTTTTGGCTCTATGGCCATTTGTAGAGATAAAAGTAGAAGTCAAAATAAGACAAAGTCTTGCTTCAGCTTGAATAAACTTGATCACTTAGTGACCAGCGTTCTACAGTAATACATATAACTAATTACTATGGAACAAAACTATTTCTTGCTTTCAATTAATTCTTTCGAAACTATTTGCGTAAAATCAACGAACATATTCATGATGCGAACATTTATTTTTATATTCCTACATACGTTTTTGCAAAAAACCAGATGTTATTCAAAATGTGTAATTGTATATTTTACGAATATTCCACGTGTTATTTTTGTTTCAGTTAGGTTTGTTTATTCAATACATTAAAACGAATCTATTATAGAGACTATTTCACAATGATTCAGTTTTACAACGCTATATATCTATTTATTACATTACTCGTTAAATGTTAAATAAATAAAACGTTTGCTTTGATATTTTCTCTAATTCGCAATTAAATTCAAACTTTGATCTTGTATCGGAAGTTATGATGATAATCCGACATCAATCGTGTACATGCTCTCAATAGCCAGTTTTATAGATGACCTAATCATTGAGATTAGCTAACCATTTGTACTATTTTTGTGGGATAGTCCCATTGATTCCGGTATTCCTGAGATCAATTAAGATGAAGTCTGTTTTTATCTAGTCTGTAAGTATAGTAAAGTGTTGAAATCCTTTTGTATCCGCTGATGTATTATTAAGTCACAAACATAAAAATACAAAGCATTTATTTAATCTTTAATCATATTATATATTACTAGCGGTCCACCCCGGCTTCGCCCGTGGTACATATGAAAAATAGATGTTGGCCGATTCTCAGACTTAACCGATACGCACAGAAAATTTCATGAGAATCGGTCCAGCCGTTTTGGAGGAGTATGGCAACGAAAACCGTGACACGATAATTTTATATATTAGAATTTAGATAGACATAAACAAAATTCTTTGGCATTTAAAATTATTTCAGCGGCTGAAGTCGATATGAAAAATAATTAACAATCTTTATGTACAGTTGTGTCAAGTTATAAACTAATATAAATATTGTAAATTCAAGTTCAAAACCTATCATTTATTTAAATAACAAACAAGTGAAAATAAAACATACTCGCATCTTTTCTAATTTTAAGGAAATACACAGATTCATATAAATTAAAACATTAAAATAACAATCCAGTTTAGCAGTAAAAAATAAAAATACAATGGTCATTTTACCCATGACTCAATGATAATAAGTAAACAATAATACAATTTGAACCATATTCCTTTGAAGATAACGTCAAATATTCCTTGCATTGATCACCCTTTAACATACGGAAGAATGCACATGGGTTTACATGCATTGCTAGGACTTGTGTACAAGTTATTTTAGCTTTTATGTCATATAAGTTAAGAGTGATATTCATTTAACATGTACGATGGTAGTTACGTCCTTTAAGTAGTGGATTTTTTTAATTTTGTTTGGTTCATTGTTAAATATTGAATAGGCATAATGAGTAATTGTTACTTTTCGGATCCATTACAAATTACCGAGCTAGAGTGCTCTTTAGTTTTTGTAGTTTTGACCGACTTGTAAAAGGGAGAGTTCAACTATTGAACTATTTTAAAGTACGTAGGTACTTGTCATTGACTCAATCTAACATATATGTACCTACTGCAAAAATCGTAGTACCTAAGTACATAGTAACTCAATGGCAAAAATTTAACTAATTGGCGTTATTGATCGATTGAATTTTAATCATTCTTCAATTCATTTGTTTTATTGTAACACAGATTCGTATAGAAATATGTATTTCAAAGTACAGTACTAAGTACTTGAATCGTTATTTTAGGTGATGTTTTCCTTGTTTTTGGCCATATAAACCTACTTGTAAATCATAAAAGGAACATCTAAGGGAACATCCTACTAATAGAGTTGGTGTGTATGGATGTTTGTTACACTTTCACGGGAAAACCACCAAACAGATTTTGGTAATACTTGGCCATATTATAGCTTAAATACCAGAATAACACATGGGCTGTAGAGAAATACGCTAAAATCTAAATAACAAAGATTTTTCCCACGGGTCAAACTGCGTGGCAAAGCTGGTAGTACCTACCTATGCAAAATAAATACATAGATTTTAATTAATTTCCACATTATATAATGTATTAGAATTCCGCATCTATCCATCAACTCCACAGCATCTCTTCGATAATCATGGCATACTTCCTCATAGCTGACTTCATAAATACTGATTGATCTTTCAATTAAATAGTAAGCAGATAGGGATTGGGTTTCCTGGAGGTTAATAAGTAATGTTTGTCAAACATTGGAGCGGTAGTTGAACCTAGTATAGTATTATCACAGTATTACAATATTATTTCCTACAGTATGGCGACGAATGTACTTGCACAGAGAAACGTATTAGAGAATTATATTATCTGCGGTTGAACTTAGAAATTGTGAGCCTATAAGTATCTATTTCGATTGTATTGCTAGCTGACGTTCGGAAATTTTTGTGTTTATTTTATTAAGAAACAAAAAAAAAGCTTGAAGGATTCTTATTCGCACCATAATAGCCTTTTTAACGTTCCATTACTTCCACTCCACGACTTCTTTCCATTAAAAACCAGTAAAATATGCAATAAGCTAAAGCCTAAAAGTATAATATGTACCTATCTCAGGCATATAGGTAGGTAATTGAAAAAATGCATCATTTTCGAGGATGTCGGATAAAAATTAAGTCTTATAAAATAGCTACTCGATTATAATTAAGCACACTTAACCAGAAAACGAGGAAAATAAGCATAGTAATAGCATAATAATGTTTAAATATAAGATTTTATTAATGCAAATATTGTCCTGTGGTTGAACCTTGTGTTCATTTGTGGTTATTTGTAATAATGTATTTATAATAACAAGAAGACCTGCCGAACTTTGTACATTTTTAGAAATAATTAATTGATATTTTGTTGCCATGGCAACTAACAGAAATTCGTAGAGCAACATTACATTACAAAGAAGAAGAAACAATAATCGTGAAACTGTTATTACATATTGAATTGCATGTAATGTCATAAATGAAATAATAAAAAAAGAATAAAACGTTAATTACTTTAAAATTTATTTGTTTTTATTAGAGATTGTGCAATAATGTACAATTTAACAGTACGAAATTTTATACGAATGCGATAATTAAAAGTCATGAAAACTGGCCTTCTTGAGTTATAATGTATATCAATACCTAATGTTACTGAAATCAGTATAAATGTCAAAATAAATGTTTATTTTATACTCTCTATACATAGAAATAAGCCCATTTTTGACTACAAAGAAAACAATATTCAAAAGAGCATCTTGCTTTACTGTTAAATTATCACGACCAAGTTTAAAAAAACTTTTCTAGGCAATAGTAAAAATAAACAATAGTATACGGAAGTAATTTGGCAATATAATTTTGGAACAACGGACGGAGCCATTCGTAGATAGCACTATCACCCTTCCGCTATTTTGTAATTGGCCATAAAAATGAGCGTGTATGCCGAGCAGACGTGTCAGAAGTGAAACTTCTTTGGCAAAATTCAAAATGGTCGCCTTACTCCATGACGTGACGGTATTGCCATGACGCGACCTTGAAATTTCACAACGAAAACTTTATGTGGTTTAGTGGGAAAGATTAAAAGAAATCGTTTGTTGTTCATAAGCGAAATTTTTTGTAATAGACTATGGATTGTATGGATTTCCATAAACATTAATAATATTATCTATACTAATGTTATAGGTGAAGAGGTTGACTGTAGGCTACCCTCTATATTATATCATCACGGTGAGACAAATAGAAACGGAGCAATACGGGCAAAATCGTGGAGCACAGCTAGTGTGTAAAAAATGTCCCGTGTTAATTCAAAAACAATATGATGTTGTAAATAAGATTAACCTGTGCATCTATTAATAAAACCTTAAAAATACATCCCATTGTGTTTAGCGGCTTTATGTACACAAAACAATTAAAATGATAATTAACTATTAATGACATAAAACAATTTTTAGTTGTTTTTGTTATAAAAAGAAATAAATCGTTCGAATTAAACGCATGTTTTAATCTTCAGAATAGAGGCATAATTCCTAAGATTATTGTTATTTTTACGCTTGTTTATCTTGACCAGTCGCAAAGAATTGATAATTTGTTTTGGATAGGCGATCTTCACACTGCCCCGCACCACGCTGCATGTTGCGTGACTGCGTGTTTAACGTTACTTGAATCTACAAACGCACCTACGCGCGTGAGTGCTGCAAAAGACCCGCACGATGATGCAGATCTGCACTCCTGCAGGAACGCGCGTAGGTGCGTCGACACGCAATATGCAGCATGATGCGGGGCAGTGTGAAGATCGCCATATTGTTTAAATGTGCATTTAGACCAAACGAACATAGAGCTAGAGCTAGAGCTAGAGCAAGAGCATTATTTCGTGACCTTTTAGTGTAAACGAAAACTCGTATTCAGTGTTGTTCAGTATTAGTTCAGTATGGAATCTTTTCGAACGCACTAAGAACAACGCAAAAATGCTCTACGTCGCGCCCGCCTGTGTACACTGTTGAAACTTGAAATTGACATAGTGGGGTTAGAATGAGCATTCGCTCGTTTGATGTAAATTATTACTTACTAGCTTTCCACCCGCAGCTTTGCCAGCGCAGTCAAAGAAAAACCCGCATAGTTCCCGTTCCCGTGGGATTTCCGGGATAAAACCTATCCCATTTCCCGGGGTAAAAAGTAGCCTATGTCCTTTCTCGGGTATCAAAATATCTCTATACCAAATTTCATGCAAATTGGTTCAGTAGTTAAGGCGTGATTGAGTAACAGACAGACAGACAGAGTTACTTTCGCATTTATAATATTAGTATGGATTCTATATAATATTCCTGAATTATATAATATTTTGGTTTATCCTCTGAACATAATTTCTTATTTGTTGTATTGCAAAGCCTGGAAAAAGATCGGAATGTATAAAAACTTTAGCAATATTTATTCAGCAAAATTGGCTCAATGCCAAAACATTTGCTACAAGAGACATTGAAAATGTGGCTGTCGGAAAAATGCTGTTTTCTCATTTGAAAATTCTCTCTTAAAATAAACAATGATTTTGACATTGTTTCAGATTTTGGGGATTCCGGGTGAATTTGTTTGCGATTAAAATAGTATAGACTGCTTGTTTTCATTTTTAATCAAAACATAGTATAGAATGTTTTGCTACAAATTAAAAATATACTGAAATACACAATATGGCGATCTTATCATATAACAATAGTTATAAATTATAATAATACCACATCCTTATATTATGTACAAGCGGTCCGCCCCGGCTTCGCCCGTGGTAAATATTTACGTTTTCTTTCCATAAGAACCATCCTCGTACTTCAAGGAATATTATAAAAAAAGAATTATCGAAATCGGTCCACCCGTTCATGCGTGATGCCGTGACCAAGGGAAATATGGATTCATTTTTATATATAGAGATATGTAAAAATAATTCAATTAAGATTTACAATGTGGGTAATGTTTAGTAATAAATAATCGTCTTCAAACTTTTGCAGTTTGTCAAATTGAGTCTGTTCGTACTTGGACGTATTATTTACTCAACTAAATACATTCAGGGCTGATTTTTCAATCCTTGGTTTATTCGTCGAATAATGTATAAAACTACCATTTTAAAAACGTATTCTAATTGGCCGTATTTGACAGTTAACGTGACATTTAAATATTATCGTGTAAAACTTTATTGGACGGATACGTTTTATCCAAGCATTGAAAAATCGGCATTATATATGTAAATAATATTTCATCTAGATTAGGTCATTTCAGCGTGTTAATTGATTATTAAAATTTATTTCTCGACTAAGAGAATGTACATTCTATTTTAAAAATCAATTCAAATAAACTGAATTCAATAAATCAAATCTGACATCTATATTAACAAACAATACAATATAAATTACGTAAAGACAAACAGATCACAAAAAATATCTATTGAATTTTATCTACCGTTTGTCATTTCTTATCTCAAATAATTTATTAAGGAGTTTCTGAAATAACTTTTTATATCTTATGATTTATTGTTCTTGGGTAAGCCTTAGCCCTAATTGCTATTTAAATTCGATATTTTTAGGAGGAATAAATGTTTTATTGTAACAGAGTTAAACAAACCGACGTCCCCCGCGAATAATCCGGTAATGACCTATTACGGGGTTTTTCATGTTATGCGTTTTTCGGCATCTAGAAGTTAAAATACACCATGTAAATTTTTTTCAGAATTTTTCTATCTTTATTTACGAAGATATGAAAAATTACGCGTATATTCCATAAAATAACATTAAAATGTATTTTAAACGAATAATATGGTTTTAGATGTTTACGAAAAATAATATCAATATGCTTCGACAGTAAACATTGTTACGATATTATTCAGGTAAATAGTTTTCTACATTATTTAAGTAAGTGCTAGTACAGGCTTATTCGGGGTTTTATTAAGAAATCGATTTCCAGATACATTCATTATGGAGTGCAAGTATGCAAGGTATTTTTTTAAACACTTTCTATTACTGAGCAAATGATTTACACGGCCTTAGAAAAATTAAAAGAGATGAAAGTTTGATAGATAAACGAGGCAGGCATCAGAATAGACCACATCGAAACCTTCATCTTCATCTTCATTAGATGCTGGTCGTTCGACTTAGGTTCTACCTGCTGCCCAAAATAAGCCCCCATCAGTATGGCTTCATGTCACAGAGGAGCACCGAGGACGCCCTCTATAGACTGGTGGGCCACATCAGAAATAAGAGGGAGGAGAAGAAGATTTCTGTTGTGGTATTTCTGGACATAAAGGGAGCCTTCGACAGCGCCTGGTGGCCAGTCATAAAGGTGCGGTTGGCCGAAGTTGGGTGTCCGGGGAACGTAAGGCGGGTGATCAGCAGATACCTGAGTGGAAGAGGTGTGAAAGTTACCTAACTTTCAAATTTGACATGCCACGACTTGTAATGGGGAGTGTGGACATCCAATATTTCGAAAGTATTAAGATACTGGGCCTTACTATTGATGGCGGCCTGACATTGACCGAAACGTCGGGAGCGTTTGCAAAAAGGCAATCGCCCGTTAAAAGCTATTAGCAAGAGCAGCTAAAGTAAGTTGGGGGCTTAACCCCCAAGTAGTTAAGACTATATAATATGTATATCGCAGTTATAGAACCGACTATCTTGTATGCATCAGCAGCGTGGGCACCCACTACGAAAAAGATGGGGGTCCAAAGAGGCTTAACACCGTTCAACGGGGCTCTGCAGAAGATCTGCAGAGCATATCGGACTGTCTCCCTGAACTCTGCGATGCTGTTGGCTGGGATTCTCCCTCTTGACCTCAGGATACCTGAAGCTTTATGACTTTATGAGATCAAGAGGGGTGTGTCGCACTCGGCGGTGTTGAGGGACAGGGAGGTGGAACGAATGGCTCTTGCGATTGAGGACCCACATCCGGCGGAGCAGGTAGAGCTGGGGCTCGGCTTGATAAATGAGGACACCTATGCTGACGTGGTTAACAGCCACGTCCACAGGGTCTATACGGACGGCAGCAAGATTGAGGGTCGAGTCGGAGCCGCCCTTTCCGTATGGAAAGGTGATGCCGAGACAAAGGCCATTAAGCTTGCGTTGCCACCGTATTGTACTGTCTATCAGGCTGAGCTCCTAGCGCTCAAAAGAGCAGTAGACATAGCCTGCAAGAGTGGAGTGACAAAGGTCGGTGTCCTTATTGACTCCAGATCGGCGCTCCAGGCGGTTACCCTGAGTTCCCCTCATCCCCTGACTTTACAAACACGGGCGGCCCTCCGAAAAGCTGCATTGCAGAGGCGGGAGGTCTCCCTGTTTTAGATTAAGGCGCACGCAGGGCGGGGAACGACGGGCAGACGAGTTAGCCAAGGAGGCCGCTCTGGGGTTGAGGAGGAAACCGGATTACGATCTGTGTCCTGTTTCATTCGTCAAGCGTATTTTGAGACAGGCTACGATCAGCGAATGGGATAGGAGATACGATGTAGGAGGAACGGCCGGAGTCACGAAGCTCTTTTTCCCAAGCGCTGCTGCTGCATACAAGGTAGTCGGGAAAAAGACATCACATACCACACCACACAGGTACTGACTGGTCACGGCGGATTCGCCTTCTGTGAGGTTTTGGTGAAGATTCTGATTAAATTTTTAACTGTAATAGGACCATAGTATAATTTTCATGATTGTGTAATCATGTGTAATAGTCGTGTCTTCAGTGCAGTGTCTCTTTTTTATGATAATAATAACTATCGTGTTTTGTGAAACAATCATTGTTTCATTTACTAAAATGTCCTGTATTTCATAAAATAATAATAATATACTATAATAATCATAAAATAATACTTAAGTAAACTATTCGAATAAACGGTAATAGTTATAACAATAAAATGTACGTTACTGTTATACAATCGAATAACCTAATAATAGATTGTTACAAATGTTCAGTATACAAAACAAATAACACGAATATCAGCGCAACAAGATTTTACTGTTGCCGTCGAAAATATAAATTTACACGAACAATATCGTAAGTGACATTACTGACCAGAGCTTGACCTACACTAGTATAGTAAAATGCATCCAGCTAAATTATAACGAAGCCCTTGGGACTACTTAAATTTTGTTGAAATAACCAGATAGCTGAAAAAATTAGCTTCCGTATGCGATATTAAAAGTCTCTGATACTTGTTGTTTAATGGAGTTATTAAGGAAAAATGGTTTTTTATTTTTCCTGAACATTTTCACATTTACGATTACCGGATTATTCGCGGGGGGCGTCGAAACTCAGACTCAATCATTTATTTTATTCAATTAGACTTCTTCTAGATGCACTTTTGAAACGTCATAACTCATAACATATTATTTTACCATTAATCGCCGATTCGGAAAGCGGTATCTAGTAACTAGGTCATTTAATTAATAAAATAGTATTTCAGTTGCTTTAAATAGAAAAAATAACAAAAAAGTAGATTATATAAAATAAGCAACATATTATTATGTTACAACATATCAAACAACACAATACAAATACTATTCGATCTATAAAACAATTTTTATGTGATTGTTATTTCATGAAATACTATGAACAACTTCTTATATAACATTATATATTATATAAGCAAGATATTGAAATACCTACATATACATTATTGATTACATACCTCGTCTTTTAGATAATAATAATCATAGCGTATGTATTTTTTTTTATTCGGCCATAAGCGGCGAATCCACTACGGAACGTACCTATAGCAAAGATTTTTCAAATAATTATAAGTACGTATTAGCAATTTGAGAAAGAACTAGGTCCTATAGGATATCATGAGTCGCATGGTATTCATAATTCAACACCGGGATGAGATTCTTGACCGATGTACGAACTTTTAAAATTTAAACATAGACTATAGAAAATTATAAGATAGATACGTGATTATAGACCAAATCCGAAATTCACAATAAAATGCTATCAGGCCCAAGGACATCACATACTATTTCTTTTTTTTCATCTCTTTTCATATTAACTTTACCCACGTATTAGCAATTTGAGCACATACTAGGCTATCATGAATCGTATGGAGTTCAGACCGGGATGTCGCTACCTGGCCCATGCAGTAAACGAACATTTAAAATTTAAACGTATCAATAGATACGTGATTTTAAGCCCAATCGGAATTTCACAATATATGTGATATAATGCTTGTTTTGTTTAAGCAAGAACCACTATATTCTTTTGTTTCCTTTCTTTTCCTTTCTTCATATTAACTTAGGCCACGTATTAGCAATTTGAGAAAGTACTAGGCTATCATGAGTCGTATGGAGTTCAGACCGGGATGTCGCTACTTGACCTATATGTACTAACATTTGGGAAAGTTTCGCTAAAGGAGTCTTGAACTTTCGTTATTATAGAGTGTTCCGGTGTTCGTAGCGATCTTGATTGTGTTATTAATGTGAAAGTCTGTGTATTATGAAGGGATGAACAATTTTGAGTAAGTTGATTGATAGATAGTCTATCTTTGGATCAATCTAATACCTACATAGTTTAAAATTTAAGTTTGATCTAGATAACATTCTTTGGCGAGAAGTTGACTATCAAACGTCAAGTATTAAATAATATTATCTGCTCTTGATAAATAACAAACAAAAAAAATTTTTAGAATCTTAAAATGTTTGTTTGGCACATCCAATTAAGCTTAGAAATTATGAACTTTCACACACACACACACACAAACATAATTTTCCGCTCAGCAACACAGCAAGTAAATAAAATAATTATTTCCGTACCTCGTCAAAATCTTCTTCTTATATATAAATGAATCGCAAAATGTGTTGGTAAGCGCATAACTCGAGAACGGCT
>CAJQZN010037272.1:1665-20449 GCA_907164685.1 Colias eurytheme | reverse complement strand
TTACTTTTACCCATTTTTGCTGCAAAGTAAATTAATTTTCAGAAACTTTTAGATAGAATGTTTAAAAAACGGTGCAAATATTTATAGATGAAAAAAATATTGACGGCATTTTAATAGGTTTTGACTTTAGAACACTCGAAACATGCTGTTTCTAATTTGTTGTCCAGACTGAAAATACGCGGAAATCAGACTTCACCTAAAGTTGTTTGATTTTATTAATTTAAGCTAACGTTTGATTAAAATTAAGCAATTTATTATAAAACTAGATAAACGGGTGTTCTATTACATATGAAATAATGCTTAATCTCTAATACTTTAATACACAAATGTTAAATAAACTTGATGACTACTTCATCGTGTTACATGTTTCTAATTAAACGTCCACCACTGTATATATTTTGTAGTTTAGTTTTTTATATAAAATAGAAATAACTGCAATTGAAAAAAAAAATTGGTGAAACTGAAGTTATTAAAAAAAAAGTTGAATCATATAATATTTTGTAAGGATCGATTGACAATATGAAAAGAAGTGTAATATCTTATCACATGCAAAAGTTTTATCCAGTTACTCTAATTGGCTTAATGCTTAGTTAATACGCTTCTCATTCGTGCATTTAGCACAGTAAAATCCTAAAAGCGTTTAATTTCGACACATTAACGCTCATAGTGGCCGGTCAACCGTTTTATTCGATTACAAGATTGCAAGATCACTTGGCTGACTGGAATGTGGATTTCATATTATGGACTTGTTATAATAAAATTATGATTTAGTGTGTTTTATGTTTAGTAATATAGAGGTGAACTTTGTAAAGCCTCCTAGAGGGAAAGCTCAAATTGTTGAAAAAAAAATGTATGCGTGTACTAGAGTAGGTACACACGTAAGAAGTGAAACTTCTTTATGACCTTAAAAATGTCACGAGTATGGCGTAACGCAAAAATGTCTCGCGTACGGCGTAACGCAAAAATGTCACGCGTACGGCGTAACGCAAAAATGTTACAATAAATTTTTGTCCAACCCCGATAAAGAAGTTTCACTTCAAAAATTGCATTCAAAGATTTTCTTAAATTGCGCTTCACATACTTGCCACATGCGCGAATCGAAACGACTAATATATTATTTTATAGAGAAGAAATACTTACTTGATCTTTTTTTCTGTATTCACATTTTCCATTGAATCCTCTGAACCAATTTTAATGAAATACATAGATACAAGCATGGACCAAGTGGATTTGACTTTGTAGAGATCCTTGAATTAATTCTAAAAAGATAGAAGATTTAAACGTTCGTGATAATAATCTAGAAAAAGGCCGCAAGAATTTAGTAATATACATTATTTATTAAAAAGCAAAATTTTTAAATTTATTTAACACATTACTCTCCGAGAAAACGAAGTAAGATAAGTACAATCACGTACAAAACGATAGTTTAATTTATGAACGATTTTTCGACGTGACTGTACCTAATGAGATTAAATTTTTCGCTGTATCTGTATTTACACGATTATTTTAATATTGAATTCTGAAAATGGATTATCGCAATTGTATAAAATGATTTACAACATGACGTATGGAATGTACGCGCGAATATGGGGTGCTCGAGAAATGAGAAATGGTTTAACTTTTGTAACATATTACAACTTTATTTTATTACAAAAATTATGTCCACTTATTTGAGAAAATATAGGAAATATTAAGTAGATATAGAAATAGTTCAATGACGTATTAAAAAAAACTATTCATAGGGAATAACCAAGAAATAACGGATAAAATGGCAGATGCATTATTTATCTGTTTCACTGATCGATTTTATTGACGAATAAGAACCCAGAACATCTTGGTTTAAAAAATCTTTATTTTTAATTTTTTATGTAAAACTTAATTCAAGATATATACAGGGTGTTTTGCACATGGACCGTCATGATTTTTTGGGGGGTGGGGGGGGTCATGTGCTATTTTCCCCCGTGAGACCCAATATCCTAAGTCTCACGATAGTCTAGATATGTTTTTTTTAATTTCTTTGAAATCTACGCGAAATCTTGCCTTTAAATCGTCCTAACTTTTTTTTGTGGTTATAATACCACAATACAAAGTATGCTTGTATTCTACAATGTTTTATTATTCTAAATAAATCATTACATGTTACAATTGATATCCACAAAAAAACTTCTGAGCTTTCAAAGTGGTAAATCGGTGTAAATGTTATGAAAAGTGACAACTTATCAATTCATTTAAAAAAAACTAAAGTTCATTTTGAATTTAGCTTTTTTTTTAAAGTTCTTTACTTATTACCCTTTCTAACGATATGCTACATGACAGAAATAATACATCAGGGGTCGACCGAGACCGGTCGAAGAGATATTTTGTTGCTAGGGTCAAGATAATGAAAATACGTTTTTTTTTATGTTAAGTTGTTTTTATTAAATAGAAAAATTTAGCCATGAAGGCATAGCAGATTTGCTATGCCTTCATAGCTAAAATTTGATCGCTTCTCGGCCTTTTGGCTAAGATCAAAGTGTAGTATCTGTTCTTTTCAGCTTAATATTATCTTGACCCTAGCAACAAAATATCTCTTAGGTCGACCCCTGATGTATTATTTCTGTCATGTAGCATATCGTTAGAAAGGGTAATAAGTAAAGAACTTTTTAAAAAAAAGCTAAATTCAAAATGAACTTTAGTTTTTTTTTAAATGAATTGATAAGTTGTCACTTTTCATAACATTTACACCGATTTACCACTTTGAAAGCTCAGAAGTTTTTTTGTGGATATCAATTGTAACATGTAATGATTTATTTAGAATAAGAAAACATTTTAGAATACAAGCATACTTTGTTTTGTGGTATTATAACCACAAACAAAAAACTTAGGACGATTTAAAGGCAAGATTTCGCGTAGATTTAAAAAAAAATTAAAAAAAACATATCTAGACTACCGTGAGACTTAGGATATTGGGTCTCACGGGGGAAAATAGCACATGACCCCCCCCACCCCCCAAAAAATCATGACGGTCCATGTGCAAAACACCCTGTATATAGGTAAACCTGATTTAACGAAGCATTCCTTTATCAGGTTAAAAGTTTAATTAGAGAAATCAGTGACACAAACCATAACAGTCGGCCATTTTAATTCAATATTGCCATGTTACAACAGACGCTACAAAGTTAAAAGATACCACGTGTTTCATACTGTTAGTATGAGAAATAATATAATTGCTTTAAAGTTGTAATTTATCTTAGCATTGATTAATTAAAATTAAAAAGTTCGTAATATTTTGGTAACTGGTTGATTAGCGGTAATTTTTGTTTGAGAATTAACTATGTAGGTATGTATTATATATTTTCTTTTCGTAATGAACCAGCCAACCGAGGGTAGCCAAAAAAACTCACGCCGATAAGCATTCACAAACCTAGGAGTTATTTGAATCTGTTGTCAACTTTCTAATGTGAAGGAAGACTCTCAGACTGAAATTTACCTACCTAATAACCTACTGAATATCGGCGGAGTCCCTACTAATCGGGTGGATCTAGCATGGAGATATTAAGAGAAGAAGAAGACTTTTAAAGGTTATTGATGAACGGGAATTATACTTCATAAGTTACCTGGAAATCCTTATAAAACCTTGGCTAACCTAACAACACAAGAAGATTCAAAAATTAGTAAAACTAACCAAGAGGAAGCGTAAGTTGTTAAAACAAATCTTGATTTGTTTATTGGATGATACAAACACACAAAGGTGAGTACGGACATTTTCAAATAAACAGAAATACTCTTGCGACATCTATGCGTGGGAGACGGATTTTCCCGCGCATTTTGAATTTTCCATCGATAGATTTCCAATGATTTTCATAGATGATGTTTTGGTACGTTAGTAGATTCTTATCTATTAGGTAGGTATGCTGTGTATTCCATGTGCGATTTCTCTTAAAATTTTAAAAACCTCGACTTCAGGCTTCAGTTTTTCATTTTGAAATAAAACCTTTATAATAATATTTCGATATCTTCCTCCTTTTCTTCAAACAGGCGGTTTTATTACGTTAGTACTCTACAAGTGTGTTTCTATTCTAGTTTCAACTGTTTATACTTTCGTTTTCTCTTATTGGTCTGCGTTTGCGTGGTGTTGAATAAACATTTTTTTCTTCTAATAGAAAAACAATAGGTAATTAATAAATCGTTACATAAACATACAGACTGAATATCATTAATTTATTAGAAAAATGATTGACAGACACTATAAAACATTACTTACGTTGGACTTTTTTTACTAGTTTTAAAATACATCCACGCTAAAAGTTCTTGTCAATCACACTGGGTAAAAACTAAAAATATTAAATTTTTGTAGTAATTTTGTGAGTTTAAAGGAATTTATAAAGGCTTTGTTTACCACCAAAATAAAAAAATGTGTGCGTGTACTAGTGTACACACGTAAGAAGTGAAACTTCTTTATGACCTTATTTTTCAAAAAATAATTTACTATATGCAACTTTATACAAATACGTCAAATCAAAGATGGCGCGTAACGGGAAAATGTCACGCGTAACGAAAAAATGTTACACTAAATTTTTTTCCAACCCCGTTATAGAAGTTTCACTTCAAAAATTTAATTTTTACCACCAATTTGTTATAATAATAAATAATAATAACTTATTTATTTCAGGCTATTATTAGTAGGTACATATTCTAGTGTTAGTGAAACTACATACATAATATATTTATTTTAATTACTTATATTATACTTTTCATTACTATTGCTAATAAGTTAATAACGTAGATAGATAAAATTGCATTTTGCAATAAATTCATTAATTCGCTTATCAATTGATACGAACAATTCATAAAACCGAATGTAAAGTGTTCGAAATTATTATATTGAACAAATAAATAAATCCCAATTCTCTATATTAGTTGATAACTTGATATTATCTCATATCTGTTTGTATTGGACTATACTATATTTCAAGGTAAACAAATATGTTGTAAATACATACATACGTTAATCCATACTAATATTATAAATGCGAAAGTAACTCTGTCTGTCTGTCTGTTACTCAATCACGCCTAAACTACTGAACCAATTTGCATGAAATTTGGTATGGAGATATTTTGATACCCGAGAAAGGACAGGCTACCTTTTCTTGCAAAATATGTACCACGGGCGAAGCCGGGGCGGACCTCTAGTATTAAAATATTTCCAAAAAAATATAAGGTTATATTTATTTAAAAACTATAAGACCATGTTTAAATACCAACTACTTTTTATACATAATACCTTATTTATAAGTATTTTTCTTTTAGTGGGAGGCTGATGAATTTCAAATTTTCTTTACAATAAAAAAAGTTGTCGTGTCCTGATAGGCCAAAATATCTTTGTTATTCTATCTTCACAAGTTATTTAAACT
This sequence comes from Colias eurytheme, assembly GCA_907164685.1. NCBI lineage: Eukaryota > Metazoa > Arthropoda > Insecta > Lepidoptera > Pieridae > Colias > Colias eurytheme. The sequence continues at coordinate 15,056 of CAJQZN010037272.1, read as the reverse complement.
AAGTTCTCTCAATATTAATAACGCAACTATTTTACCAAAGAGGCCATATTATTAAAACCACTGTTTATTATTAAATACTTATATAACTATTTAAACACACATGAACAAAACCCATGAATGTCTACTATATTGATTAAAACAGCGTCTGAAGTTATATATTAACTTTAGACAGCACGAGGCGGATTGAATCATTAATATTTTAGGGCCCCGCAATATTTAAAAAAAATAAACTGCCACAAATTTTAAAGCTTCATTCTGATACAAGAAAACAAAAATTGAAGTAGACTCAATAATGTTATCAGAGTTCGTTACGAAGAAATTTTTAAGCTATTGCATATCTTCTATCGCGGGCCCTGAGTGCGGGGACCAAATCCAGAAATTCCGTAACGAAAAAACCTCACGCTCCACACTCCGACGGGCACGGAGGTGTGGCTTGAAGGCATGCTATGCAATAGCTTTACCGCGGCAGTCCCCGAGTGCCACACGTATTTTCTTTTTAAATAAGAAAGGTTTTAGTAAAATTTCGTACCATCAGCGTGTTGTTAGTGTGATTAATGTAATGATAAACTATTTTTTACCAATTTTTTTACCAATTCATTATTATTCCCAATCTTGTACTTAATTGAAACTGATTGATAGCCATATTTTACAATTTATTTTGTAAATCAGTACCCTGTGACTACGCTTAAATCGTTATTTAAGCGTAGTCACAGGGCCCTGTTATACAAAATATGAATCCATACCTGTATTCGATGGCAACTTGGTTAGCCAAAGTTTTGACAGCAGTCGGTTAAACAAGGACAATAACATCGTCACAATCCACAGATAATATTATTATAACAAGATGGCTTATTCTAATCCTAGATTTTGTACTTCAGATATTGATATTATCTACACTAATATTATAAAGAGGAAAACTTTGTTTGTTTGTTTGATTGTAATGAATAGGCTCATAAAATACTGGACCGATTTTGATGAAATTTGGCACAGATTATCTTTAGACCCTGAGAAAAAACATAGGCTACCTTTTATTGCGAAATATGTACTACGGGCGAAGCCGAGAGCGGAAAGCTAGTTGTTTATTAGGATAAAAATTATTTTTACGTACATAATTATGTACGTAAAATAATTTACAGTATAGAATATTTTAAATTATTAAAAGTAGCTTATGTGAAAATTTTAGGCTGGGTTGTACAATGTTACTTGCAATAACAAACATATTAAAGTAACGGTTAGGGAAAATATATGAGTTGACAATTTTATAGAGGACGTCAAAATTTTAACACTAACTGTAACACTGTTTCAACGTTTAAAGCTATTGTTAACGTTAAATAACTATCAGAGGCGCCAAATACAAAATGAAATGACATTTGACTTGAGACTGATAAAAATACGCTGGTGCAAACCCATTTCGCTGTCACTCTAAAAGTTACCGTTACTGTTATTGTTAAATTTGACATTAACCTTCACTATTACTAAAATATGGTGCAACAAAGCCAATGTTTTGAGTATTTTTGAAGTGAAACTTCTTTATCGGGGTTGGTAAAAATTTAGTGTAACATTTTTTCGTTACGCGTGACATTTTTCCGTTACGCGCCATCTTTTTCTTATCCCTACCACGCGTGATTCGACGTATTTCTATAAAGTTGCATATAGTAAATTATTTTTTGAAAAAATAAGGTCATAAAGAAGTTTCACTTCTTACGTGTGCACGCACACATTTTTTATGATGCAAATGTCAACTATTTTAAATAGCTTTTCCGGTTTTATACGGTAGTTAACTACATATTCTCATTTTTAACGAGTGTTCTAGTGTAACAAATGGAATGAAATGGTAATTTGTTTTTATTTATCTGCACTTTTAATCAAATACAGCTAGCTCTTTATTCATTATTTTAAAGGAACTTTATGATTCATCATCATTTCTAACCTATATTAATTACTTTTCAGCCATTCTTTTCCGATGATAAAATAGTAATTACTCAAACTATGTTGATGTTGCCGTAATTATGTCTTTATTCAATGCAATATTTTAATTTATGGCAGTACTGCGTAATTATGTCCCTTATCACTTACCTGTTATGTAAAAAAAAAATAATGCTAGATTCATATCATCAGTTCTAAAATCACTCAGTTTAAATGAATTAGAAATAAATCAGCTCAACCAAATAAAAACGTGTTAATCACGAAATTTCCATCCAGCAATAAAAGTCTTTTTATATCTGTTTTCCATCTATCTAATTCAGTTTTCATTGTATATTTTCTCGTGAGAAATGGGGATTTCATCAAATCCATAGGGATTTCCTGAAATCCCGTAAGATGTTGAATTAGTTAATCGATTATCTCTTATGGAACGTTTGCATTACGTTAGTCACTGGCTTTAAACGTTGGTGTAATTAGTTTAGTCACTGGCTTTGATTTAATTATTTATTTATAAGTAGTTCGTGGTTTCGTGAAAGTTTAGCAAAAAGTTAGATTTTGTTAGCGTTAGCTACTATTAAGTATTCTGTGATTTTGTGCTAAACCAGAACAGAACAAAGAACGAAAAACGTTTCATACTCGTTCGTCAGTTTTGTTTTTGCTTTTTTTTCCGTCTCACTTAATATTATATAAGTATCTTGTTGGTTCAATCTATATTTGTGATCAATATAAAGTAATTTATTAAGAGCTTGCGAGAGTTAACATTACGTTTTAAAAGTTTTGTAATTATGGAACTATAATTTATATAGATTCTTCTTTCAGATCATCTACAAAAATGGGTTTATATAATGTTAGTAGCAGATAGAAGAGTTATTTTGGGAAAGGGTAGGCCGTCTAACATGCGGCCTATTCTACTATCGTAAGGAAGTGCTAATGAAAGATAGCAACTAAGACACTGTAAATGCACCCTTCGTCCATACAATACATACTAAGCCATGTATTAAAATGAAAATTAGGTATGCATTGAATAAGTGAGTTTAATAGATTTTGAACTTGATGGTGGTATGTCTCAGTGGTTATATTCATTCAAAATGTTTACATGCGTATACGAGTGTTCACATTCGACGTTTCCTAGATTGTGCTCGAAAAATCATGGGAATGTCAAAAAATTATAACTAGCGAGTGCACTTTTTACATAATACTAGCAAACCGGGCGAACTCCGTTTTGCCACCAGAGACACCTTTACTTTGCTATAAACCTCACGGAGCCTGAGACCTTTCCAACGAATGCAAAACCTTGGAAATTCGTTCGTGCGTTCTGAAGTTATAGCGTCAGGAAGGAAAACCCGACTTATTTTTATATAGTAGATTATGTGCATTTGTTATTCGCCTCGCCATTCGCACGAATGTGTGGATTACGTTCTATAAGTGAAACCAAACTACTGGTTTCAGGAATAACGGTGTACATATACAGTATACACTACAGCCTGTATAATATAAATAAGATTACAAATTTCAAACAAGTTCTCTTTTCAACATAAATTATTAAAAAAGTAAATCAGTGTTGCCACTTCCGAATCTGAAATTTTATTACTGAAATGGTAGAATATAAAACGGGTTATTAGCATAAATTACCTGTAACAATTTCTTTTATTGCCAGTGTATAAATGTTAAAACATTCTGCCAAATGTCAGTTCATACAATGAATGGATTGCTTATATTCAGGTTATATATATGATTGATTGCCTTAATGATGTTACCATGTCTAGTGAAATTGTTTTTTTGGGAGTACTTTTGGTACAATCTCTCTTATAATAAGCCTAATAATTAATTACCTATTCGATTTATCAATTGGTAATTAACGAAGTAGCTATGAAATTATGTAATTGAAAATTAACCAAGCCGCAACAAATATTAAGTGTTAAGTGTGTGCAAGTGCGTTAAAATTACTTTTTAAACATACACTTTACTAAAATAAAACAGGCTAGTTAACTTATATGTTAGCTGCGGCGACGTTGCAAGTTACAACTAATAGCGTCACACGAAGCCCTTAATGAGACAGTGCCTCGTGGAATGTATTGTTGCACAGATTAAATAATCTTATGTAACCATAGAGTAAATAGGTATAACAGTTTATTTATTCTGTTTTAACATAGATACTAAAACAGTAGAAGATTATAAGCTAATAAACAAAATAGCATGTAGAAGGAATAGTATTGCGGCCTTATTTCTCAAAGCAAATTTTAGTACATACTCTATGTACATACGGCCTTACTAACAAAAAGTAAAAAATGGATAAATTTCTACCATTTTCTATCTATGCCTATATATACCTATATTCATATTTATAGCTATGTCCTGCTCTTGCTCACATGAAACGTCAATCATAAAAAACAAGACAGGTTATTGCAATAATTACTAATCCATTGCAAAGCGAATGGGTAACATTTTTTTTATTAGTTAGAACTTAGTACGTTAGAAATTAATTTCCTGTAGAGTTCTGGTACATTGGTGGCTCAGTGGTGCTTTGTCTTTAGTAAAAAATTCAAAGGTTGAGACTAGACAACAGCTTTACAATTATGTATATCAACACGTAAGAAAGTCGGCATTCCCAAAACTAGCGGCCTTACTTATAAAAAGTTAAACAATGGATAAATTTCTACCATTTTCTACTATAGCTTTGTCCTGCTCTTGCTCACATGAAACGTCAATCATAAAAACAAGACAGGTTATTGCAATAACTAATCTATTGCATAGCGAATGGGTAACATTTTATAATAAAGACCGTAGAGGTTCGATAGCATGTGGCATTTCTCTATAGGTATTATGTTTTTTGTCTCAGCTAGTCTCTGCTTGTGAGTGTATAGGTACCTATGGTTTTCGAAATTCAATTTTCACATTGATTGTTAAATAATATTTAAGTGGTACGGTAAAAAAGAATAAAATATTTTTATCTCAATTTGCACACTCATGTACGAAAAAACTTTGCTTCATAGGGCGAAAATATAGTGAAAATATCAGAATTATCATATTGTAGGTGACAGAAAACGAGCTTTATGCAGGATTTTCACTTAAAATCCAGGTCGCATGATATTTTTAAATTCCCTTGCGTTCTGCGAATGCTGTCAAATGTCATCTCTCAGTCTAGAAATCTCCAGAATAATTTTATAGTGGTTTTAAAACATTGGTAGGTATGCAATAAAATAACATTTCGTCTTAAAATGCAATCTGTATTTAATTTGTTTATTTTTGAATAAAAAAATACATAGACTGTTAATAAGATTGTCATTGCCTGAATGAAATACAAGATTTCAAGACGATTCGAAATTCGAATGTTGACGGTAAATTATGTTACCTCTTTCTGGAACAAGTAAAGAACAAACAAAGTTTTGAACGGGACAGAGTAAATAAGGAATAAATGGATTGGGTAAACAATGCACTAAAGATGTTTGACATGTAGATGCGAACCTACATACATTTCTAGATTATTGTAAGTACTTAAATTTTCAAATCTTAATAGTATTATTTTAAAATTGCCAAATAGAATGTGCAATATTTATTTGTTAAAAGTTGCCAGGAAAATAATGGATTATTAAATTTAACCGTATAAAAGATTCAGGGCATTTATCATAGACTGAAGTATTCATTGCTATACGTAGGCGGTAATGTGACAATATGAAATACTTTTATGGTATAAGTCAGTTCGCGCGGGAAAATATGCTTTTAATTAGTGAGTATTGTGTTCGATATTAAATCTATTTGGACTGGCCACGAAGAAAAAAAAAACAATAATGAAGAGAGGTTCGAAATTCGAATGACCATGATCCTTTTTAGTTTTTAGTTTTTACATTCTACGTTGATTCTACGTATTTGTAGAACTAGTAATTATATCTCTGGCTTTGTGTAGAAGAAAATATTTGAAAAATTTGTATTGGGATAAGAAAACAACGTTAGTCAGTAGATATCATCGTGATACGTGAAATCAGTGTTACGTGAAGAAATCCCACAGACAGCAGTAAGCGACTTTGTTTTATACTATGTACTTAGTCAATGATATATATCTACGTAAAAAGATGTGCTAATAAGTCTTATATATAATATTTCTTTTCAGTTTTCCCTTTTTCGTTTACGATAGTTATAGTAGAGCCATTTTAATAGGCAACATATTTTGACAAATCAACAAAATTCAACAACGTAACCTATATGTATAGTAACGACGACATACTTAGACATTATATTTCGTTTTGTTAGAACTGCACAGTAGACTTTTTTCAATTACGACTATATATTTATAATAATAATGACCGATACAAGAAATGTTAAGATTTCATTTTACTGATAAACCATTCTAAACATAATAAACAATTTCTGAATTGAAGAACTGACGTCACTACAATCTGTGCTACAATTTTGTGCCAACAAAACTTTTTTCTTTTTAAATACCCGAGACGTTACATTGACGTCTCGTGTGTGTGTTAGTGTGCCGTTTCTGAAGATCGAATGTTGTGTTGGTTATGCCTGAACAATATTACACTTGATTAGGCCTTACATAATCTTACAAGTTAAAACATATGAATAAAGGTGAAAGGTAACAAAATTGCGTGCTACGAAGTTATTAGCTGACCATAAATCTGCATAATAAATGAATAATCAAATTTACGCGGGTCAAACTGGGCGGGAATTGTATGTGTGAAAATATTTCGTTTTTCAATTTTATGTGAGGTTAATTTTATCAACGACGAGGTCGAAATGTAACGAATAATCCAATGATTGTGGTTATATGAAAAGGTTTGTTTTTATAATTGCAAAAACAACTTTTTCAATGCTGATTTTTATAAGGTTAATTTAATTTATAAAAGGTTATTTAGCAATACTAATATTATAAAGCTGAAGAGTTTGTTTGTTTTTTTGAACGCGCTAATCTCAGAAACTACTGGTCCGAGTTGAAAAATTCTTTCGGTGTTAGATAGCCCATTTATCGAGGAAGGTTTGACCAACAGCAGCAACATAATATAAGGTTTGAATTAATCTTCATATTCGTTTCCTTATTTATTGTGTTTATGCTTTACAGGCATTTCATGAAGAGAGAATTCACGCGATATATCACTAGTTGCTAGAACATCATTGATCAGCATGTAAAATTCCTTGCAGTAGAGGAAATCACGATAGTATAGAGCCCTAATGTCTATGATCGTCCGTCATGTCCGTCATTGTAGGTTTTTATTGATAATCGCCCTTGTAATTGCCGTAATGGTGGCAAACATCGACAATAATTTACTGCAATGCAGCCCCTGAAGGGGCTGAAGGTATACAATATGTCAGCGATGAAGCATGTCGTTATATAATTTTTTATCTAAATAGGTACCTATGTGAACTTTTAATTAGTTTATTCCTACTAACTATCATATTATAAATGCGAAAGTTTGTGTGGAGGATGGATGTGTATGGATGTGTAACTGGGATTACCACAAAAGATAGGTTTTATCCCGGAAATCCCACGGAAACGGGAACTATGCGGTTTTATCTTTGAAAACGGGCGAAGCCGCGGGTTAATCGATTATCGTTAATCGATTCACAAACAATTATAATTTGGAATAACACAAAACAATATTTAAATCACAATCCATTTGAATGACCGCCAAATAGAAGAGGAAGGAAGTGAAACTAGCATTCCTCAGCTTGTTTGCGCGGCTAAAATTAAACCTATCGATCAATCCATATCGCACTAAGAACACGGGAAGTCGTACTTCGTTGTTGTATATTTAGGTTATGGTGCACTTACACATTCGTGCGAACAGCGAGCCGATTAGCGAAGCGAGTAACGAACACGCATTCGTAACACAACATTCGCTTTTCGATTTGAGATTCACGTATTTGTTTTTGAGACGTAATCAAGTGGAATGCGAATGTGTGAACAGTGGTTAGTTTAATATACTAGTGTCAACACTAACAACATTCATATTTTATGAATGTTTCGTGCAGTCATGTGGCGAATAACGAACACGAATGTGTTAAGTCATCATATACTCAATTTGCTGCGTTTTATAGATTGTATTTGTAAGTTATGTGTGCCTTATCAGAATACGTTTAAACGTAAATTTAAAATTTTAACGATTTTTTTTAGTGAAACTTTTATTACATCGTCTCAAACTTTTTGGTCTGTGTAGCGCATGTCGCGTGACATGTGGATCCAATTAAGTACTTATTATATTTTATTTTATTGAAAAAAAATTTTATAACAATTTCGTGTTATGCACTAGTGTAAACGCAGCATCATCAGAGATTTAAAAGTTTTATTTTTAGTTATTATCGTAGACTTGAATTCGGTTGGTCAGATATTTATCATAAAATAGACTAAACATCTTAAAATAATTCATTACGACGATATATTTGGCGTACATTAATCCCTAATTTAGTTACGTGTTTCAGTACGTTTTTGTTTTGATCAACACGTTTTGTAAGTTTACATACAACATAATATTATGTACTATGGTGCTATTTGTGCATTTATGATGGCTTTTATAATAAGATATTTTTGAGTATTTCGACTTTATTGTTCTTTAATTAGCTCAATGTTATATTCCTCATATATTTATTTCACATACTAGCTGTGTTTTGTTATACAAAATTCACGTGTACAAAACCACTGGCTTAACTGTTACATTGGTATAGTTCGTTGCGAGTGCGGGTGCGCACAGGCTAGTATCTAATCTGTGGCACAGGTCCATTAACGTCCCGCTAATAGCTAAAATTGTTTTCTGCACATCGGATCGTACGATGTTCCGAGCCGCCATTAAGTTTGAATCGTACTACCTATACATAAGATACAACACTGCTAAGTTTGACCAAAATTTATTCATGGAAGATTGGCAATAAACGGGTACGCAATTAATGATATTTATTTATTATAATATTGTATATTATACAGCGTATTTAATATACGTAAGTATTTCAATTAATATATTTGTTTAATTGTATCAAATCATGAAAATGAAATGAAAGACGAACCACAACCCACAAACAAGTGATTACGGTACAAAAACAATTTCAACAGATATATTGATTGATTCAATCTTTATACAGAACCCGCTTATTTTCTATTTATTATTTACCTGTAACATACTTACTGACTGACATTCTGACGCGCGGAAAGTAAACTGTGAAATCGAAAGATTTTTCTTGATTTTTCCTTAATGAAGATAACTAGGTTAGCTCGAGCGGTTATTAGATAGACGTTTGATCAGTTTTCCTGCGACGGAAAGTGATGTATTTCGATTTTCTTTTTTATCAGAGAAATTCTTTTGAAGTGAAACTTCTTTAGGCACGTAGAGAGTAAAATTTCAAGGTGACGTCATGGCAATACCCTCATATCATGGTATGGCGACGATTTTGGTATCTTTGAATCTTGCCAAAGAAGTTTCACTTCTGCTACGTGTGCTCGGCACAACTGTTCTTTTTTGTATTATTATAATAAGTTGCAGCTCTCAACACATAATATTACTAAATATTAACTCTCAACACATAATATTTTAAATCCTGATTTAAAATAATAATAGCTGTGTGAAACTGCATGATTCAAATTGATAAATCGGTAGATTATGAGAAATCATACAAATTATTAGAATAAGGAATTCATCCTCAAAAGAAAAGTAGCATTAAACATCACTTTATTAGAACCATACATACTCATAGATCATAGTTAAACAATAAAACTTAACCACAAGTAGGTACACTTAAAATATAATTTCATTACCACGTTCAAAGCGTCCACAACATTTCGAACCAACCTTTAATCCGTATCTTTTGCGATTAATAAAATTATAATCTCATTTTCTCTTTGGAATATTAATGCCATAAATATTTCAGTTATGTAATTCAATTTGGATGTCCAATGGATTTTGGATAATTAATGTTAACGAATTTTATTTGAAACAAAGATTGAGTTTTTTTGAAGGAGAATGGGCAAATTGGGCCTGAAACTTGGGCTAAGACCAATACACACGAAATATTGTTTTTGTGAAATCAAAACATTTTATCCTTGTTACCTCTGTAAGCTATACCACAATCGAGAGTTTCGTACAGGAAATTATTGGGCGTCTCATCAAAATAAAGCTACTCACGGAAAATTAGCTTGATAGTAATCAAGTGCAAAAATGGGCGATGGATCCTGAACTATAATTTTTCTTGAGTATTCAATCTAGTGTTAAATCCTACTAAAATAATACCACGGAAGATTGTGAAGATGTGTGAACGGATGTTTGTTAGGTTTAAGCGGGAAAGCGTAACAGACAGACAGACAGAGTTACTTTCGCATTTATAATATTACTAGCGGTCCGCCCGGGCTTCGCCCGTGGTACTTACGTTTTCTCTACATAAAAACCATCCTCGTACTTCAAGGAATATAATAAAAAAAGAATTATCGAAATCGGTTCAGCCGTTCTCGAGTTATCAAGTTATGCGCTTACCAACACATTTTGCGATTCATTTTTATATATAAGAAGATTAGGGATATTTACTCTACCTACATTAATTCAAACATCACAATCCGATGTCGCGACGAGGCGTTCGCTCATTGATTATTATTTTAATGTCATTGCTTGCGCAATTATTTTATTAAGTAAACAAATGTATATTTTGATAAGCTTTGATTAAATTAAACACTCGACTTAATTATGATGGCATTGATGCTTCATCACGCACACTAATATTTGAGTCTGACGTAATATTTTTGACTATGGTTTCTTCACCACTCTTGATTTACATCAAACGAGCGAATGCTCATTCTAACCACTTAGATGTCAAATATTCTTAGTGAAAACAGGCGTAGAGCATTCTTTCGTTGTTCTTGGTGCGTTCGAAAAGCAATGCAATGTACTAATACTGAACAACACTGAATGTGAGTTTTCGTTTACACTAAAAGATCACGAAATGCTCTTGCTCTAGCTCTATGTTCGTTTGATGTAAATGCACTGTTACATAAATACCAATAGTTTAAAATCTAAAACACACGTTTTAAGATAAACTCATGAAATTATTGTATTGCCTCCGAACCTTGATAAGTGTAATAGTTTGAATTAAATATGTCCGTTTAAAGTGAGTCAAAATCGCATCACGGAAGAGACGGCTACATACAAACGTATAGAAACAGAAGAAAAATGAAGCTAATAAAAGCATGTTATAATCATCAACTACTGGACTTTAAGGATAAAGCATTTAAAAGTCCTATTACCGATTAATCGTAAAGAGTTAGACGACACTATAGCGGCTCGTATCATAGCTAACTTGTAACAAATAATCGCGGGGAAATCCCAATTTTAATCCAATGTTGTCAGATTGTTTTCAAGAGTACGAAATCACGTGACTGCAAAATTAACATTGGGATCGTATTGGTCTTAGATTGGAATTGAAATTAGGTTGAAGAGTACGCCTGCTGCTCATACCTCTAAAACTGCGATAAGCACACTGTTCTAGAGATGGTTTAAACAGCGTTTAGCCTAGTATCTAATCTAGTGGCTTAGCTCATTTTAAAGTAGTTAAAATCTACATTTACTACATAATACGCCTTAAATGACATATTCAGACCTATTACTCTAACCTACCTATGTATTCAAGAAAATAACGAAACTAGAATTCAAGAGAAACCATTTCGTTTCGACAGTCCATCGCAGAAACCTTTTAATGTCTGATGTTTTTATTTATTTGCTTTTATGAAGCGTAGGTAATAACAGATAGATTAGGGCGCGGTAAAGCCAACAAGAAATTTATTCTATACATACTAATAATAAAAATTGGAGTGTGTTGTAATCTTAAAAAAAATCGCTTTTCACTGTTATATACGGTGGGTACCTACATAATATTATACCAATTACCAATATAGTATTTTTTTCAATTTCTGTCCGTCTGTCTGTCCGTCTGTTTATTCCTCTAGAACCGTGCTAATTTCTGAAACGACTGGACCGATTTTGACGGGATTTTCACGGACAGATAGTCGATGTAAAAAGGAGTTATTCTGATATTTCATAAGGATCAGGGACATTAGGATTAAAAGGAAAAACACAAGCGGGTAAAATCGCGGGTCGCAGCTAGTTTGTAATATCACACTTAAGAGTATTATTTACTTTACCTCAAATTCTGCCGCCTTTGAAGATAGAAAAGTTATTTAAGATTTCGTTTTTATAAACTTGATGGAATTCTTTATACTGCTTCAAATTAGGAGGCTGTTGGGTCGAGTGTTTATTTAATGTTTTCATATCTATACTAATATTATAATGCTGAAGAGTTTGTTTGTTTGAACGCGCTAATCTCAGGAACTACTGGTCCGATTTGAAAAATTATTTCGGTGTTAGATAGCCCATTTATCGAGGAAGGCTATAGGTATATCATCACACTAAGACCATTATAGAATTTTTATATTTTAATGTTAATCTCTACATCAAAATTTGTAAGCAAAGCGAATAATTTTCCGATGTAGATTTTGTAGATTGTAGTTATACGTCTCAATAATTGAGACGTATTTTTTGACTATTTACAACTATTGTAAATAGTCAAAAAATGGAAATTCCTTTAGGTATAGAACATTATATCCATAACCATCCAATAAAATTATCCGTAGTGAATAAAATCAGAGCAAATTTTATTAACATTAGCCGAGCATTATCTCCATTCAATATAAAAATTCAATTATGATCGTAAAAATTAAAAATATCATAAAAATGCTTTCAACGAGTACTTAGAACGGAAATAATTATTGTTTTAATGAGTTTATATTAAAAGTTAGATACGGAAGTATTTCTTGGGTGCTATAACAGTTTTTTAACAAAAACCGCTATTTTACGGTACAATTTTAACTCAAAGCACTTACACGTGAGAACAAAGTAATATCTTAATTTAAAGATAATATATTCAGTTCTACGATCATCTTATAAAAATTGTACGACGTCATACAAAATTGTCACTGAAATACGATTTTCCCAGCACAATGATCGCATAAAATGCAAAAAAATGGGGTCTAAACCGGTACACTTTTAAGAAAATTAAAAGCCTAATCTATCTTCTTACCTATAAATTATTGAGGGATATATAGTCCTTTATAGATTGTGATAATTTTTTTGTATCTAAATCAAAATTTTATTTCAATTATAAGCTAAATTAAAAATACTTGTCGATTTCTTCATACATTTTGCTCTCGCGGGTCGTCAGACCGCGCTCAGAAGCGCTCTTGGAAGGACGGGTGTATCGCTCCTCGTCCCAAAAATAAAAACGAAAATAAAAAAGATTATTGTGCGTATACTGTCGTTTTCGTGATTTGAAATATTTGATACTTTATAAGAGTAAACTGTATAAGTTTCATATTCCAGTTATTTGTTATTTAAAATTATGTTTTAAAAATTATGTTGACTGAGATCCTCTTTTTTTATGGGTTGTTGTTGAAATATTGATTTCATTTACAAAAGTTTCTCTCTTAAAAAGCA
>CAJQZN010037266.1:0-14934 GCA_907164685.1 Colias eurytheme | reverse complement strand
TAACCTCCTTTGAGCTTAGTATACCAACAGTGGGACACCCTGTATATTGAAAATTTTCAATTACAGATATAAAGAAATTTAACTCAAATGATGGATTTTTTATGTGTGTTGTGATTTTTCTTTGTTATAATGTTTTCAGGTTTCACACATGACGGACAGGAAAATTTTTTGACCTATTTCGGTGTTTTTTTTTCCAATTCTATTGAAGTAAATCAATTTTTAAAAAGTATGGGATTAATCTCCATTAAATTATCTCGACAATAGTATGCAAAATATCTTGATTCCGTGAACTAACAAGGCTATAATAATAAGAATAGCTGCAAAAATGAGGCGAAAAAAATTTTTCGATCGTAAAGCACTCTCTGATGCTTCGCATCATGAGTCGTGCAAAAGAAAGCAATAAAATTGACTCTACAAGACGTAAATAGAAATAACAATGGAAAAAAGTACCTATTCCTTTATAAATGACCTACTTACATATTTTTAAACAAAAAACTGTTTAGCGCCAGACGCCATTTTCACTAATTGCTAATATTGTTATTGATAGCCTATTTCTTGTAAATTTTCATACTTTATACTTACGTCATTTTGCCTGACAGATAAGCTAAACAGTACTTAACTAGAAGTTATGAAACAATAATCTTATACTGTTCCAGTAATTAATAAGTAACACTAGAAGCGCATCAATTTCAATCACTCGCTGACATCTGATATAATATGGCCAATTTATTGGAAGCCGGTTGTGTCGTTTGCCAAATTAACTTAACTGCTTACATTGAATTCACAGCGTGACCTCTGGTCAGTTAAGGGGAAGTTATTCGTTATTGAGCAAGAAATAATATTTTTAATAAAAAGGCTTGTAATTTTTCTGTTGAGTTAGGTCAGATTATTAACATGATGATAATGTTGATATTATAAAGTATTGATTCAAAATATTTAGATTTATCTATACTTAATTTAAATAATAAATAATCTAGGAAAGGTTATCATTTTTTTGTGTAAAGTATGTTTTTTTTTAGTTTAAGGGCCAGCGTCACGATTTGCTGATAAAGTCACTGATACCCTATTCATAGTTTTAAATTTATATTTTCATAAATTATTATCATTTAAAATAACAAATAAGCTAAGCGGATGATATCCAGAAGTTGTAAAACAGATAAAAATCTATCTCTGATGTAAACAAATTAAATTACAATTGTTGGATCTAAACATTTTTGAAATATGGTACAACTCTGCTCATCCGCAAAAACACATAGAGAAAATAGAGAAACCGTTCCGTAGTGTCTCATTAACATATTTACATACAATATGATTAATTTAAATTTTTATTTATTCCTTTACTGTATATTTTTGTGTTCGTCGTAAAATATAGAGTCGATATTATACTTATTAGAAAATAATTTAGTATCTAAGATGAGATTCTTACTACTTAGGTATGTAAAAACAATATTTTTTATGTCATACAAAATGAAATTACATAACTTTGATAAATCTATCGTTGTAAATTAGAATTAAACTAGGTACTCATTTTCGTTCGAGCTTAGTCATAGGAATTGTTTAGTTACTCACTAAGGAGTAATTCTAGGCGTACGTGCTAATTTATGGTTAGCAAATAATTAAAAAAGGAATTTATACGAAACTAGAGGTCCGCCCCGGCTTCGCCCGTGGTACATATTTCGCAATAAAAGGTAGCCTATGTCCTTTCCCGGGTATCAAAATATCTCCATACCAAATTTCATGCAAATTGGTTCAGTAGTTTAGGCGTGATTGAGTAACAGACAGACAGACAGAGTTACTTTCGCATTTATAATATTAGTATGGATAATTATTGTTTCTTTAAATTAATTAATACTTACCTTTCGGTGATAGATTATTTTTCATTTGTAGAAATACATGAAAAGAGTACTTTCTAATATCATTTAAATGAGATGTCCCATATCAATCAACTAAAACTATTTTATTTCTAAAACGATACATATACAATTATTAATAATGTTTATAAATAATAATGTAGGTTTCCAAAATTGAAACAATTTTTCACTCAAGTTCATAAAAAGTCACACTAATATATTTTCCCGGTAAACTATTACTTCTGATAACCAAACATGATTTATCAATAGTACACAATACACATTGCTATTTTTACACATAAATAACACGCAGGACATATGAATCATATTCCTAAAAGTCCTTTAAAAATCAATACTTATGGGAGAACCCTAAAGCACTTATTCTATGCAACATATTGATTTTATATGCGAGTGAGTTTCGCAACTACGCCAAAATTTCTGTCATTAGATAAGCCCATATTAAAGGAATGAGGATATTTAATATCCCATTTGGTAGAGATAAGTTTGATAGTCCATTTAGGAGGAAAAAAAGGCAGTTAAATATATATACTACACGTAAATAAATATTATATTAACTTTGCTACTTGTTATACAAAGTTTTAGGAATGCATAATTTACACGGTTTTTTAACAGTAAATCAAAATTAATACAATTTACATTTAACCAGCATCGTACGATGTCGAAACGTATGTTCTTTATTTTTAAGGTTGCCTGGAAGAGATTGCTTTATGCAATAAGGCCGCCTATTGTGTACTTACCATGTTCATGTTTTCCCCGTTAAATTATATGTTTTTATTACTGGTACTGTACAATAAAGTGCCATAAATTAATTAATTAATTAATTAATTGAAAATATTCGTTTACAAGTAGAAATTAATAACACTCTATAGACGTATGAAACAATATACCGTCGTTTTCAATTACTTTTGGTTCGTGGTTTGTAATAGAATCGGATGAAATGTACTTCTGTAATGCTATATTTGGATTTTCTGCTTAGAGAATTCTGAATTGGATAAATATTTAAGGTCTATGAATATTTTATAGAGGTCAATATGAAAATAATTAGTTTAATGGAAATACGCTCGCTGCTCGCTGAGATAACTAGATAAATTTAGAATTTCTTTATAAATAATATTAACTTATCTCTATTATCCGAATAATATATGTGTTGCGATATGACGAAAAGATAAGCAATTTCCTTACACACATTTGTATTTGTAATATAAACAATATGTGTAAAGTGAAAATTTAATCAATTTTGTAAAACTTTAATCAATTTTGTAAAACTCCAATTTCTCTCTCTTTTACCTTATAATAATTACAATATTACAAGTATCACAATCAAACGTAAATGATTATTTTATTTCGGAAGTCCGTAGCCCCCAACAACCCTTCCGCTCTGAATCATTTGAAACGGCGTTGCCTTAATAACTGATGATGTCACGCGCGACTGTCAAGGCCCGCCAGTAAGCAGTCATCGTTCGTACACGCTGCAATGAGAACGCCGACAAAACAACATTATTTACACGCTTTCTCATTGCGCAAGTGCATTATTGACTACAGCTATCTGGATATTAGGATAATCGTAAGATAAGTGCCAAAATTCCACGAAAAAGGAAGGTGAGTTAGATTTTTAGGTTATGTCGTGCGCCGGTTTGTTGTTGTTTTTACAGCATTTCGCGGTTCGGTTGGATACTGTTTTTGTTTTGGTACAGTTTGGCCAGTGTTTTGTTTGGAAATTTTCCTCCTTTATCGATCCCAAATTAAAATATTTTTCTTTTAGTTCCCTCGCTCTCCAATTTCAGACGTAATCACGTTTCAGTACATGCGATACCCAAATTAGTTATTGTAATTGACTGTAATGAATTCGTACTCACCGAGTTCAATTGCACTTGTAAAGACGCCAAATATCACCGAGTTCAATTGCACCTGTAAAGGACTTATGCAAAGACGCCAAAAACTTCTCTATTAAAAACTTTATTAATTGCCGTTACGTTATTCAGTTTCCAGACAGTGCGTTCTCGAAAGTTCTGGAAGGATCGATACTTTCTCTGCCCTTTTAACATTTTCTCAGCGAACTAACGTGCATTGTATCCTGATTTAATATCTAGGTTGCATGAAACCGGTTCGGATAAAGTGCAATAGTTATTGTTTCTCATTAAACGTGTGCATGTTGCGAAAATGTTCGGCTATTTATTTATAATTTGATGCTAAAGATTCTATATTGTTTAGATAGTATTGATTATAGAGCCATGTATTTTCAGGTAACTCAAAATTATCAGTAGTTATAGGCATTCATAGTGGCGTGTTGATAATTGTTTAATATTAATTGTATGTACATTAATTACATTCGTAGTCACTACTCAGTGATGTCTGCTGTAAATTTATAGTTCTATTACCAAAATATTATTCTTAAGTGCGATATTCTAATAATTTCAAATACAATTAATTACAGTGGATTCTTAGAAACTCTATAATCCGTAATTACTTTCTTCACACAATCTCTTTCAGTAACCGTTACCTTCTAACAAGCCCTTTCTAATTGTACTCAGCTTAGCATTTATCTAAACGCCACTTGCATTTTATCCCCATTATCCGACAAGCGCGGGTGTAATCTCATTAAACTGTAATCAGATCTGGGATCATGATCGTCACGCCAACCACAACACGATCAGACAGAAGACTGATTTAACTCTAGTGCTTACATTTGTTGCGTTTATACTTTAGATCTTGATGTTTTTGCACCGTTTAACGAGGCAAAAAGGGTCGAAGCGTAACAATAGCCTATTATTTAGTTTTTGTTTACCATTTCGTTTATATCGCTAACAGGTTGAGAGAAAAACGACTTAAGTTAATTTGATTTTGATGTTTTATAGCTGCACAGAGAAAAGCAATTTACAAAACAGTATTCATTCACTTTGTCCTATTTGGGCACTATGCATACTTCCTGTCTAGGTCTAAAAAGTTTTCCTGCAAAGGTTCACTTGCCGCTCACGTACCATCCGAAGTGACGCTAAAAATAGCAACAATGAGATAACCATGCAAGTTTCAAGGTCACGGTCGTTGGCCAATATTCTCCTCGTTTTCCCCTTAAAAGTTAAACTTTAGCGCTTCAATTCGAGTGTTGTCTGGTTAAATATTTGTCTCTTTTCTGTAAGTGGTGTTTGTAAAAATGTCAAGATTGTTTTAATAACATCGGCGTTACTGTGTTGATAACCTATTATGTCATCGTGAGAACATTTGTAGAATAATGTTTTGTTCTAAGACCATTATTGCTAGGTTAAACTATGTAGCCGTTAGATAAAAATCTGAATGAAATCTTTACACTTTTGCCCTTTAGTTATAGCATTATCTCTCTAATTTATCTGCTAATTTGTATGAAAACATGTGGCTGGAATGGCCAGTATTTTAAACTTTATGAAGACAGCCAAAATAAGTATGTGTCAGATAGGGACCGTTTATTTAATACGTTAGACTTTAGACCCTACAGGAATACAAATGTGGCCTAATAACTTGATTATGATGATGTAACAGACATTTTTCTGCACTGCGTCACGCTTTACTCATATTATTTCGCAACTGTTGAAACGATTAAACAAGCAATTTGTTTCAGCAAGGACCAAGATAAAATTTCATTTAGAAAAAAAATGTACATGTTTATGGCAAGGGTTAAATACCGTGTTTAAAATTGTATCAATTTATACATATTATACAGGGTTACTTGTAAAACACCAGCAACCTCGCAGGACAAGATAGCTAACATGATCATAAGTAACAACATTTGTTCTACATTTAGAAAATAAATATTTCACGATTTTCCATTTGCTGATGTTCCTTGAACATATTGTTATTTTCATCTAATTACCTAACTACCAAACAAGGCAAGGTCAGGTATGTCATATGTGATACTTCACGCTTGCGAATTTTCTCCAAAGCGCGGTGTTTATCGCCTCTTATCAGTTATTGATAACATTGTAAATAAAATAACGTCGCGATAGCATGCAGCGATGGTGGCGCGTAATCCCACTTTCGTTGGATATGAGATATGAACGATAATGCTCTTAGAAACTGCATATAATGATGAATTTGCGAAGAACTTGTTTTTATGTGTCAGAAGATTCGTTTTTCGTTAATTTTTGAAGTGAAACTTCTTTAGGCGCGTTAAATTTCAAGGTCGCGTTAGGGCAATACCGTCAAGTCATGGAGTTAGGCTACGTATTTGGCTTCTTTGAATCTTTCCAAAGAAGTTTCACTTCTGAAACTTGTGCTTGGAACACACGCTTTTTATATTGACTCTACATTATAAAAATTCAGTGATATACAAACAGTTACTTAAAGAATGGGCTTAAACATTCTTCACGGTATTATAACAGAATATTATAACGATGAAGCCTTTTATAATTCTAGGTTAGGATAATGGAATGTACCTAATTAATATTTTATTAGACATTGAGGGTAACATTTTTATATATACAATCTCTTCTGTAAAATGTAAGCTTATTTTATCCTGAAATAATAATTTTTGGTGAAAGACAAACTTTCGTATTTATTGTTATTACTAGCTGTGCCTCGCGGTTTTACTCGCATTGCTCTGTTCCTGTTTGTCTTCACGTGAAGATAGCCTTGTTCAAGAAATAGGCTATCTAACACTGGCATAATTTTTCAAGTCTGTACTATTTTCTGAGTTTAATGCGTTCATGGAAAATCTTCAGCTTAAATAGATTAAGTAACATAGTATTTTTTCCTTGAACTGGTTATCTATTAGTGTTATTACTAATAGATTAAGTAAAGTATACATCATGGATAATTAAAATAAATGATAACCATAGAACCAGCAGCCGCTCCTCGACGTGGTCCGGGAGCGGGCGCGGGAACTGGCCAGCGGAGCGGACGCGGCCAGCGGCGAGCGGGTCGAACAACGTACCGCTGAACTAGCGGAGCGCTGGAGTGTCGCTTGTGAAGGTACGTGCTGGTGGGATGGGGAGACAAACGAACAGACGTAGGTAATGTCTGATGTTAAAAGTTAGTTGTGTCGCACATAGATGTTCATAACAGAACTATAGTGGGTGTTGATTACCAAGTTTGTTGGTGTAGAGATGGAACCAAGTGGTCAATATAAATAATCATTTAAAATTTTATAAATAAAATTGAGTCACTTGATAGAAAAGGCTATATAAATTTATTAATTGAATGCCATATTAAAAGAAAACTGCAAATAACTTTTATTTGCAGTTTTGGCTACAACTTGAATGACATTTATAATCTCATGTCTTTATTTATTTATTTATCCTTTAGGTCTGGCCAAACGCGCGGCCACAGCAGATACCCAGCTCCACCGCTGGAGCCAGTTACTGGACACACAGCGAAGTCTCTCCAGTGCTATCACAGCGGCGACCGACCGCCTGCGACAGCTGGACGCTAACCCCAGCACCAGGAGACGCGCTGTGGACACCAGGCATGCTCTGCAGGTGAGGGACATAGTATAGTATGCAGTACACAGCTGCTCCACTGGAGCTAGTTGCTGGATACGCAGGAGTGTCTATCCGTGGAAATAGTAGCAAGATAGAGAGAATATCTCTATTATTTCCCATAAAAAAAGACTGATTGATATAAATACAAGACTAGATCGTATGTAGATGATGCAAAAGTAAGGGTAAAAAAACTTAATTATCAAATTAATATTTGAATTCAAGTTGAGCTAAATGGATTGATAAATGATTCCAGAGTTTCTAAAATAAAACTTGTATCCCCGATTTTAGAAACAGTTAAAACATGGTCGCATTAATTATATTTCTCACTGTTTATATACGTAGAGCCGTTTTATAAATTTAACTTATAATTTGTCCCCAGGAGCTACAAGCTGAAGTATCAAGCCTGGAAGAGAGTCGTGACGACCTAGTGGAACACGCGGATTTCGTCGTGTCTCTCCTAACACCGCATTCGCAACAACTTGCCTCTGAAACCAGGAGTGGAGTCGACGATCTTTTGGAGGCTTATGAGAAGTGAGTTGTGTGTTGTGTGATAAGGGTTCATGAAATAAGTTTAATTGATAACTTTAGGAGCCGTCCATACGCATAATATTGTCATACTCAATGACACTCAGAAATTGTCCAAATCAAAACTCTGCCTAAGCGTGTATAGGGCAGAGTTTTAATGAAATCTGGTTGTTTAATGTATGACAATTACAATTTCATTATTTGTAGCATTTGGTCATAATAAGCAAATTGTTTTGCGTATGGACGGCTCTTAAAATGTTTATAAAGAGCTTGGAAACCATTCATAAATAGTTATAGTTTTTTTTTTGTAATATTCTTCTTTAAATCTGTCCCAATTTTGATTATGTTCTAAGTAGTATTCTTTAGTTGGTGTTAATATTTGAAAGGTAAGTGCAGGTAGGTATTTGCAGTAATAGCGGTGACATTTCGGAGTGACGCGGTGTAAAAGGCTAATATAGGAATTAGGAATCATGGAAATAAAACGATCGGTGGAATAAAACTAAGAAACTTTATTTGGCGTGGCTTAGTATGTAGGCTAATATTATAGCGATGATGGAAATTTAATAAATCGGAGCAATAGAAGTGAATTATATTTGCCCCTTACCTCATACGAGAATACAATTCTCACCTTTATTTATTTTTATTTTTACGGCAGTATAACGGATCTAGGGCATGTCCTCGAAAAATATGTTTTTGCGTAAAAATTGTAACAACAATTTTAGAATATTGCGTACATCTCAATAGAATTATTATTTTTAAATTAACTCGGAAAACTTCCTCATTCAATTCAGTCGGAAATAGCCAGATCTTCCAAAAATTGCTATGGGACCATGAATCCCAGACATTCAAACTTAAACTTTACCCCATTACAAATATAGACTATTCCCGCGTGCAAAAACCATCTGATGACGTCACAACCGCACAACCAAAATAATAATATCACTACCAACCATGACATATTTTTCCTCATATACCTCGTCTCCAATATGGCTAAGTAAATAACTGTTTGAACTTGAGCTAATTGGCTTTGCTTTAATGCCACGATTTGTATACAGCTGATTATTACTATAGCTTCCTTAAAGGCCGGTAACATGAGTACAGTAAATATTTAGGTTATGTAAAGGAGTTATTTGTTTCAAGTGCCCTAGTTTTGGGCCTAGAAATAATCGAATATCTAACAATTTTTTGAAATGTTCCTGTAAAAGATGCTATATTGAGCTCTATCTAAGTACCTTATGAGGAAGGATGTTTTAAAATTAACTAGTTTTAGCCCGTGTCTTCGAATTTATAAGCCTATTCGAATATGACTATTGCAAAATTTAATCCAGAGTCTTACCGTTCCTACGATATCGAGGATATGAGAGATTTTTAATAAGGATTTTAAGTGACATACGTTTAATTTTTTAGTACATTAAGATTTATTTTCTACGTATTCTTCTATATTAAACTATTACGCATAACACCTAAGCCAAAACCCCGTATAAACTATAAAGCAGTCAGCGTGACGATTTCAATATGATAATGTTAGCATTGCTCTGTGTTCGCTATGTGCGTGCTAGCTCACCGTGAAATAATATTTGTGCACTGTTACTTGGTAACTTGGTAAAGCAGGATTAAATAACAAGCCTTTTAACCAACTGTTTGGAGATATAAGATATCGTACGGTATATATCTTTAAACAATTGCCGATTTTCGTAAGTTTTAAAATGCATTTTTAATGAAAATTTCTATGAAAGGATAAACACAAGTTTCTTAGTTTTATAGAAAGCACCGTATTCAATTTTCGCCTTTTTGAAGTTAAAGTTTATAAGGTCCCTTAAACGGTGAATTAAATGGCAAACGTTTTCAGATATAATATATCCGTTAAAAGTGACCTTTACCATAAGGTCTGCGAGTCGCGACCAATGTCAAAGTTACACAAAATACATGATGTTTAATGATGTCATTTTACTGATTTGTTATAATGTAGATAAAACGTATTTTATTCAACGAATAGATATGACGTGAGTTATGATAAATTTTACTACTAATTTGATGATAAAGTAAGTTGAAAAAAATCTCTCTTTATAATTATATGACTTATAACAGTTAAAAAAAAAGACGGGTTGCACTCCGGGAGTGCCGGCAGAAGTGAAAACTTGATTATTAACGTTCAGCATATTTGATATTTTGGAATGGTATCCGTCTTACGCATGGAATATAAGGGCTAAAAAAAAACATCCGTCTTACGCTTTTTCGATCAGGCCACGTGTCCTGACGCGAGTTTAAGATTTTATACCCAACGCCGCTAAAGAAGTTTTCACTTCAAAAAGCCAAAGTACAGTTAAAATTGTTATATAACCTTTCGTTAACAATACCATCAATGAAATGTTTAGAACTAATAAATCATATGAGAATCAGAAGCCGGAAGCTGTCAACTCCTGGCGGTTTACCAATTGTGAGATATTCGACATATTTCATACATTTTTAATTGCCTCTTATTGTGAGAAAGATAGAGTTCATTTTTGTTGTGTTTTTTTCTGGCGTCAAAACTTCTGGTCAACCAGTGACGATCTTGGCTCTAATTATGCGTGGTTTGGCTTGTTAGCACTGTCAATATAGTTTTCGATTTCAAGATTTGCTGCAAACTTTTGAGAGAAAATATAAATAAATTCGTGTTAGTGTTTGAATTTTTGCAAGGAGACCTTCGAGAAGCCCGTAAAACTGATTTCCCACTAACATTTGCTTCAGGAAAAACAAAAATGCTTCGATGTGAAAATTATAGTTATTACATTCATTTTCAATTACAGTTTTCAACGGTACATTACAATTATGGGTCTCTCCAATTTAAGGACAAAAAGTCGTCTCGTCGTGAAGCAGGCATCAATAAACAATTTAACTTTTTTGGACATTGCTTGTTCTTAACTTGGTGATTTTTAACTCACTTGGAAGTTAATCCTTAAAGACATCCGGAAAGTTAAGTGCCAAAACAGGTTTTTAAGTTACCAACACAGGTTGAAAAGTTTTAAATTCGTAAAAATGCGAGTGAAAAAAATTTTTATACGATATTTTTGACAAGTCATTTTTTATTTTCAGCTATGAATGAACATATACGTAGAAATATGTGCGTAAATTATTAGGTCGGTAGCGTTAAAAATAAACACCACTAGGTTAATTTCATTGCTTAAATGTTTTCCAAAAGTCTTGTTTTCAAGTTTCTATAAGTTTGATATAGATAATAAACTAACAAAGTCGTATTAAGGTTTTAGGCCCAATTAATTGTCCTGAAGTTTTGCGATGACTCAAGCTTGGAATTCTGCTTCAATATAGATTCAAGGCAAGATTATTTTAATAAATTCGAGTCGCTTATAAAATGTAACGTTGAAAGAAAATTATTGGACATTTTATCATTTACGTTGCTCCTATTTTCGAATGTTATAGCAACAGATTAACAGATTTGTCAATTTTATTTACGAGTGAAGTGTGTGTGATTCACGCATTTTTTATTGAGATTTAGATGCGCTCAGTTCCGTTAGATTTATCTTGAATACATAAACTAAATAGCTCGGGAGTAATGTATACAAATAGTTAAGTGCATTTGATCTGATGATAAGACTTCCTCCGTCTCCGAATTGCAATATTTGTATAAACAAAATAATATATTACATAGAGGTAGAGATTGAGCACTGCGTATATCTCCTCTTCAATCCTCTTATATTTTTCGATAATTAAGACAATCTGTCGTCCAGTGCTTGAAGATAAACCACGTCTCGCCTCAAGGTCCATCGCCGATACAATGTGAACGGTGACGTCACCAGTGCAAAGACAATATTTAAATGATTAAGTGAGCGAAGAATCATTTTTAAAATAATTTCGTCCCGTCGATGATGTAAGCTTGTGCCTTGGAATCTTATTAGCTCATGGTGATTTTGAGTTGAGGCGAACTTAAAATACATCGAGACGGCTTACTCATAGAGATTTTTCAGATTCTGTGAGGCGCTTGGTTTTTTTTACCTATTTTGAGCGCCAATAAACACGTGTAGGATACAATGTAAGTTATTGGAACGGGGCCTTGATCACTCTGGCATCATTTACCTAAACTATTGTTATATTGTGAGAGAAAAGTTTGGCTTGTGAGACTTTGTTTGTTATGGTTTTACTAGACTTAACTTCTGAAGCGATTTTAAAACATTATTTAGTTCAAGTTAAACTAATTTATGTGCCAGTGACTGTTCTGATTTTACTGTTTAGTTTAAACTGATTTACGTTAAATTAATTTGAAGATTTATTATTTTTAAATGTAGAGATAAGCGAGAATATTAGTTGTTTGCAGGCTTTAAATAATTTACACTTATATATTATTTAAGTTATTAATTTTTATTGGTAAATAACTTGGACAGCTATGATTTAGATGGACTTGAATGAGGAAGCAATCATTTTATTTTAAGTACAGTTTTTTTGAAGTTGTTCAAGCCGATAAATAAATATAACATAAGTTTATTTCTATCATACAGCAATGTATAAAAAGATAAACAATTACGTGCGAATTTATACAAGCTCTTTTAATGCAAATAAAATAATAATAGATAAAGTGCGATCACAGTTAACTCGGATGTTATCTATTTATAGTTCGTAGCTGGTGCGTAACGATGCCTTATGAACGAACACATAATCATAATGCAGGAAACAAATTCGTACTATATCGTAAACATTAATTACATCTAATAAATGTGGCGAATCGCGGATTTAAACATATCGCGTTCATGTAATAATGTAGTATATCTACTGTCGCGTAGGGTTGATTTTCAATCGATCGCGTTTCCAGACATAGGCCGGGGGGTGTCTGTAATCGTTACGTATTCAAACCGCTCGACTATTTCGGATCGCATCGCGCACGCGTACTCCGCACTTTATGGGTCAGGGCCTTGCAGTGTGAACTGGAGCCGACTCCGCGCTATACATAGAACATTCGCCGTTTCTCAGCGCAGGGCTCGCAACACGTGCAATGCGGAAAACGTTTTTCACCCTCGCCAATAATTACAGCCCTCATCTAAATTCCATACGGCAATGCGAATCGAATTGAACATAACCTAATCGCGACGAGGAATGGTTCGACGTCTATTTATATCCAGTGAGTCATACGTGAGTTGATTATGTTTCGGAAATGTGGCGATTTTAGTATTCGCAAGCGTTACATTTTGGCATGCGTTTTATAAATGTTTACCTCGCCCACACTGCGGCGCCGGCCGGCAAGGGTGGCTACTAGCGCATGTCCTAAACGTTGCGCAATGGATTTATCAGTTCACTTGTCGAGCACCGCGCAAGGTCGGCCGCGTAACGTCGGCATGTTAGAGCCATATGCCGGCGCAAAACGTAAACATTGGTGCAGCGAAAATTTCAGCTGATGTCATTAGATCGCGTAAAATAAAATTAGACGCGGCAGTCGAATGTATAACTCGGTTCATTGAGCGACGGGCGAGCATAGCGAGCGGATCGCCGCTAGCCGCTGCCACGAACGAATAGGTACGGTGCAGCCGGCGCGACCTTGCGGCGTCACACCGCGTCACGCCGCGCCGACGAATTATTTTCGTCGACTTTTGGCAGCTCTTCCACATTAGTTAGAAACTCCGCGGACGCTCTATACGTGCATATTTAACGCTGCTATTTTTCTTTTCAGATTGCGACAGACTCTTGCGGCGAGACTCGCAGAGATAGACGAAATCGTTTCCGAATTCGATCGCGTGTCCGAGAACATAGAGAAACTCAGACAACAGATCGAAGTCTACATCGCTAAAGTCGGGACCTTCTACGTGTACGGGGAGGACGACGCGGACGGTGTGCGCGATTTGGCCAAACAAGTTTCCGATCTAGTCGATAAGACAAAGACTTTCACGGAAGACAGCCGTAAAAGATACGGAGGCTCGGCGCCGGCTGACGTCGCGCAGGAATTGTCAGCTTTAGAATTATCAGCAGAAGCTTTAGCCGCTGCCATGGAGGAGAAGGAAAGGGAATGGAAGCGCGCGCGGACAGCGCGTACCGAATACACAACGGACGTTGAGAGCGTGCAAGCGTGGGTGCGCGCCGCAGAGCTCACCGCCAGGGAGCGCACGCTTCCTCCGGAACCTTACAAAGAACGCCTCGTGGCGACCAGATCTGAAATTCCAAGTATCGCCGACCGCATGGAACGATTGACGCGCAATGCGCGCGCTATCGTTGAAGGTAGCAGGGATGCCGGCGAACGGCAGTTGATACAATCAACCGTTACGGCACTATCGGAACAGTTCAGCGCCGTGTGCAGTGAACTCGAGGCGCGCCAAGCGGCCGTCGAGGACGCTTGCGATGCGGTGGCCCGGTTCCTTGCTTTACTGGAGAAGGTCCTACTTTGGGTGGAAACACAACGTGCTTTCCTAGCGCGGCCGCTGCCTTTGGCCGACTTGCAGGAGGCGCAGCAAAAACAGACTGAATATGGGGTAAAATAATAAATGGATAATAATGACGTTATTATTTTTTCAGGAATTAAATTACTAATACAGATAATTTATTTTTCAGAATGCCTTTAAGAGTTGCAAGCAACAGGCTAAGAATTTAGCAGACATGGCCAAAGAAATTGAAGCGATCGAACGCGTCACGAGTCCAGGAGATTTACCTTCTAGACTGGAGGCGGCCGAGAATGCGACAGTCGATGTAGAAAAGAAATTGGCTAAGACTGTGTGTTATTTTCTATATTCAAGAAAATACTACCGGGCAATAGTTTACGGCTTACTATAAATTTTTGTTTATTTTTATTTTGCAGAACGGTCTCTTACAAGAATTAGCAGAAGAATGGGAGAGATGCGAGAAGAAATTGAAGGATGTCGGTCATTGGATCGAGGCCACTACGAGAACTCTAGAAGCTCCGCAGACTGTGAAAAAGCCTCTCAGAGACAGGCTCGCTCACAGAGAGAAACTCATCAATGACATATCAACGCAAAAGACGAAAATTACATACGCCGTCGAGAAACTCAACGTGAGTGAACATCGAATATCGGGTCGTAGTCGCTTTTCTCTGGTGATGGTTTCCGTCCTTTAACTTTGTCGTCGCTATACTTTGGTCGTCGGGTCACTGTTTC
>CAJQZN010037265.1:0-14135 GCA_907164685.1 Colias eurytheme | reverse complement strand
AAAGACAACTTTTTACGGTGATGTCGCACTTGCATTGAGCAACAGCGGGGTTATTTTAAAAATTTCTGGTAATTAAACACCTATTTATTGGTTTTAATGATCATTATGTTAATTCAATTTTTGCACTTACCACATTTAGATTTAAATTTTTCGATTGAAGCCTTCTGAATAATTAAATGAAATTTTCAGGGTAGCTATTTGATAGATAGAGCAAGTTTTTAAAAGTCAAATGGAAAACTTTTTTTATGTGATTTTAATTATTTACGGGCCCTTGAAGTGGTGAACATACTGGGTCATTTTATCTTTCTTGCCATTTAATTCTTTTTTTTTATTCCATTCAAAGATCTAACGATAGTAAATGTTACTATACTGAATTGGCCTATCTTTCAGCTTAGCACACAAAAAAAATCAAGCATGTTCCGCAATCATTGACGTCAGCATGAGTGAAAATATCATCGTACTCGGCGATAGGTGAAAAATTGAAAAAAACGTCATAACTCCGAAAATACGAAAAATCGCATAACATACATGGGGGTGATTCGGATAGCCCTCTAGGTCCTCTACCTCTCAGCTTCCGTTCATCACTACTTTTTGGTACACCCTGTATATTATGTTTTTTTAGTCTTATGAGGTTCAGTGACATATTATGTTGATAACAGAGGAATCTTCTTTATGAATCATTTTATGCTATGGTTTTATGTTTGTTTTCGTCTACGTAAGATATCACTAGTAGATAATTTTGTAAATATTTAGGTTATTGTAGCCTTTTATTGTATTTAATGTTTATTTATATAAATAATAATGTTTACCTAGTGACCTAGTGCTTTCCATAAACAACTTATTATAATACTACAACGTTGACGGAATTGAAAAATGCTGATAACCGTTATTTCGAATAACGTTGCTTTCAAATTTTGGTAGAATTAATACAAATAGGATAAAATATTCATCATCATCAGCCCATATACGTTCCCACTGCTGGGGCACGGCCTCTTATTAGAGTACAGGCCATAATCCACCACACTGGCCAAATGCGGGCAAATATCACATGTCGTGGAACTTTTGATTCTTCGATATTTCGGTTTCCTCACGATGTTTTCCTTCACAGTTTCGAGCAGTAGCAGATAAATAGAAAATATTATTCATACAAAGGTTAAAGTACAGAATACGTAAATAAAAATCACAACAACAGTTTATCAGAAGCCAATGTAACATATTTTCATATACAGTGGCAAAGAAATTGATTTGCCAATACATCCTAATCACTTAGCTGTATAAAATATATTTTGCGATTTATTAGACCAATATGCATAAAAAATTATAAGATCAACAGATATAAAGTACAAAGCCAAGTCGTTACGAAGAAGTTTTCTTACAAACACTGAAGCGAAAATCTAGAAAATTCATGATCACATTATTATCATCGTAACTACTTGAAAAAAATAAATAAATAAATACATCCTCTTCAGTCCAGATGTTTATATCCAAATTCAAATTTCTTTATTTGCAGAATGTAGATTTACAAAGATGTTAGGTAGGTACATATTACATAGACTCTTAAACATTCTGGCTCGTAATTGAGCATGCAAATATATTATAAATTACAATAAACAATTTTATATTACACAACAATATAATAAAATTATAGCAGCTATTATAAATTTTTACAAACAAATATTTCGGTCGAATATATATATAAACACGTATATTAATGTGCTCCAAGAATTTCACAAATATTTATCATGTACTTATTTCAATATTGAATTAATGTATGTGTTTACAAGTCATTATTTTTTAACTAAAACAATAATGTTAACCTAAATGATAGCTAATGTTCTTGAAATATACACAAATATTCATTTATTTTAAACATGGCTGAATGATAAAAACTTTCCAATGTATGACACTGTAAAAGTGTTGCCATTTATTATGGCCAGTATAACTTTTCGTTCCAAAATATTGTATTTTTCTTTTTCTTTACTTATTTTGACTCACCGGTTGGCTTAGTTGGTAACTTGGCAGTGAACCTGCCTTCCAAGCCGCCAAGAGGTTGTGGGTTCGATTCCCACCCAGGACAAATATAAGTGTATTGTACATTGATGTTTGCTCTGTGTCTGAGTGTTAATTATCTATCTTAATATATATAAATCTCGTGTCACAATGTTTGTCCTCAATGGACTCCTAAACCACTTAACCGATTATAATAAAATTCGCACACCATGTGCAGTTCGATCCAACTTGAGAGATAGGATAGTTTAATCATGTAGGTACCACGGGCGAAGCCGGGGCGGACCACTACTATAAGTATGTATTTTAAATTATAAATGTACCAGCCATTTGGTTTCCAGCCAAAGCGAAAAGCTTAATATGGGATCAGATTGTGTGTGAAAAATGCCTCTAAATATTTATTTATTTATATTATATTTTCATAAAATTAAATTCCAGAAGGCGAACACGTATCAATGAAATGTGGTCTCTGGTGTCTCTTCGGCATGCTAGTCTTCATTATAGTAGAGAAGCTCTTCGCTACAGTAGAAGAAGAAGAAGAAGAGCCAAAGCAGAATGGATCTATCCGACACATAGAGATAGAAGAGATAGAGAAGCTTCTAGAAGCCGAGAAGATAAGGGGGGGAGGGTGTGGGGGGAACGGGAAGGTTACGGCCAAGGAATTGTATGATACGTGCGTGTTTAATAATAATACCAAAGGTGGGTTCAGTAGAATTGTATTTCTGGATGATTTGATATAGCTAGAGATAAATGGGCAATAAATATGTACTATGTAAATAAGTCAAATTGAGGGGTTTGTACCTATAATGGAAAAAAACAGAAAGTTTGGTTATACATGCATATGAAAATTTTGAGTTTGAAAATATGCATTTGTTACCAATGGAATTTAATTGAATCAAGAATCTCCCCAAACAAATACAAATTCACACAACTTAGCGAAATATATTATTCACATTTACTTTCACATTGTATATTTTTGTTTATATGTAAGTATGTTATATTTACATATTAATTTTAAAACAAACTTCGGCTTTATTTACGGCTCTTCTCTAAACTGCTTTCCAATCCGATGAACGATTGGATGTTTCCAAAGTGCTTCTGGAAGTTTAATTGTCAACATATTAACGTTTTATCAACCCAAAAACTAAAATTATTTACCTATCTAATATAATATTATCAAGCTATTGCATAGCTTCTATCGCGGGCCTTGAGCGCGGGGACCGAATCGAGAAATTCCGTAACGAAAAAACCTCACGCTCCCCACTCCGACGGCCACGGAGGTGTGGCTTGAAGGCTTAGCATGCAATAGCTTTACCGCGGCAGTCCCCGAGTGACACACGTCTTTTTTTTATTCAATTCCAGGTGAAGGAGCCTGTTGCAGTGCTATAGCCTCATCGAATGGTGCTGTTCGTTGTAAAGGCTCAAGATGGATGGGACGATGCTTGTTAAGAGAAGCCAGGGAAAAAGTGCAATCTAGTGAAAAGAGTGATAAGAAACATGTGAGTACATATTATTATATTAAATAACTAGCTATACGCCCGCGGCTTCGCCCGCTTTGTCTAAAACTTAATAAATTATATACTAAAACCTTCCTCTTGAATCACTCTACCTTTCAAAAAACCGCATCAAAATCCGTTGTGCAGTTTTAAAGATTTAAGCATACATGGGGACATAGGGATAGAAATGGCGACTTTGTTTTATACTATGTAGTGATTTATAATATGTATGACAAGCCTGACCCAAAATAAAGCCGAAAAATATAGCCTATGTTACTTCCTTAATAATGTAGCTTTTTATTAGTGAAAAAAATCATTAAAATCGGTCCAGTACTTTTGGAGCTAAATAATATGCCGGTGCCTCATAAATACCCAAAATACACATTTATTTTCCAGGACTAAATAATTTGGTTCATATAATTCTGGGGATAAACGATTGTGTTAACACATACATAATATGTTTTTTAGCAAAACTATGTAAGAAGCGGATGAAATTGAAATCAAATTCCTTTTTTATCGTACTTGATAGTAATTTAAGAAAAGATAAATAATCTTTAATTTCGACTGACCGGTTGGCTTGGTTGGTAGTGGCCCTGCCTTCCAAGCCAGAAGTCGTGGGTTCAATCCCCACCCGGGGCAAATATTTGTGTGATGAACATAGATGTTTGCTCTGTGTCTGGGTGTTATTTATCTATTTAAGTATATATTTAAATTTATATATGTATGTTTATCAGCCATCTGGTTTCCATAACACAAGCGAAAGCTTAGTCCCATACTATCAGATCTATCAGATCGTGCCGTGTGTGAAAATTGTCCTGAATATTTATTTTTTATTTAATTACAATAACGCCTCATGTATATATTTTTAGAAATATAAATATTATTATTATGTTTCAGGTGGCTGGTTACCTCAATTTAATGGCAAATTCAATAGATAACTTCACACACGGGTTAGCAGTTGGAGGCTCTTTCCTTGTGGGCTTTAGAGTTGGTCTACTTACTACTTTTGCTATACTTGGTGAGTAAAATCTTATTTCATGAAAAAACTTTTAGTTCAATACAATGTCTTCTATCTTTATGAGATATTGTGTTTTGTAATATGGAGACTTAAACCGAACCTAAAAGGTTTAAATTCTCAAGCCTTTATATTTATTTACTAGCTGCGCTCCGCGGTTTCACCCGCAGTGCTCCGCTCCTGTTGGTCTTAGCGTAATGATATAATATAGCCTTCCTCGACACCGAAAAAATTTTTCAAATCCGACCAGTAGTTCCTGAGATTAGCGCGTTCAAACAAACTCTTCAGTTTTATAATAATATTAATATAGATTTATTGTTGTAATTGTATCGCTTAAACATTACCCAAGCTTACAATATACATATATTAATAATTAATATTTCTAATACAATTTGCTAAATTTAGCGATATAATTACGTAAGTAAACATTTTTTGTATTAATCAGAAATTTAAATGTATATTTTCAGTACACGAAATACCTCATGAAGTGGGTGATTTCGCTATCCTATTAAAGAGTGGATTCTCACGGTGGGAAGCTGCTAAAGCGCAAATGGTAAGTTTATTTTATTACTAGTTGTAATTATTGCAAAATCGATATTTCAATAAAAAGAAAATACTTGTCTACCCTTGAAAATGAACCAGAGATTTTTTAATGATATAAGTTTTTTTATGCAAATTATCATTTTTATTGATTTTATGGTAAATCTCAGGTCAAATGCGGTACTGCTGTATCTGTGTGACTAAAAGTATTCAATTCAAATTATAGTAAATGTTGTATGTTGATCGTATAATATGGATATAATGTGGATAAAAAAAATACAAATAATAATACTTTTTACAGGCGACAGCATCAGCTGGTCTGGTGGGCGCCATGACTGCGGTTATCTTTAGCGGAGCTAGGAATGCTATCGGTATGTATTTTATTATTTACAAAAACATTTTGTGACATTTTTATATACACAGCAATCAAATTTTTAATATTAAACCTTTAAGTTAAGTCTTACCTTTTCGATTCTCAACTTTAAAATTGCCATAGATCTGTTAAATTTGATTTTTTTATTTACCTATTTATTTATTAAGAGGAGGCTCCCTAAATTTTATGTCAATTTGCATTAATATTCTGAAACAGTCACACATACAATCAAAATGGAACTTTAGTATATGATTTATTGGGTCTTTTTCTTTCGATGTACAAGACAGTTGGGTAATTGTAACATTTTCGCTCGATTCATCTTTTATTCAAAAATTATGCCTTTTTTAAGGATTATTACATTTTTTTAAGATTTACTTTGACTTGTCTAAAATAAATGTTAACAGTAAGAAAATATAGTTTACTATCCAATCCCAAGATATTTTTTCTCTAGATCGAACGAAATAAGAATTGAGACTCTCAGTGCCAGAAATTATGTTAGGGATCTTAAATACCATTTGACTGACCGGTTGGCTTGGTTGGTAGTGGCCCTGCCTTCCAAGCCAGAGGTCGTGGGTTCGATTCCCACCCGGGGTAAATATTTGTGTGATGAACATAGATGCTTACTCTGTGTCTGGGTGTTAATTATCTATATAAGTATTTATTTAAAATTATATATATGTATGTTTATCAGCCATCTGGTTTCCATAACACAAGCGAAAGCTTAGTATGGGATCAGATCGTGCCGTGTGTGAAAATTGTCCTGAAATATTTATTTATTTATTTAAAATAACCCATACAAAATAAATACAGATTCTCCGACCATTTAATATTAATTTATTAATTAATTACCTTTCAGAGGCTCGCACATCGTGGATAACGCCATTCACAGCGGGGGGCTTCCTTCACATTGCCCTAGTTACTGTACTACCAGATCTACTGAGAGAGGAAAATCGCATCGAATCGCTCAAACATTTAGCCGCTTTGATAGCCGGGATAGTGGCTATGGCGATTATGTCGCATTATTTCTAGGTTTTGTGAAGAAAAATCATTTGAAAAAAAAAATAAGTGATGATGATTTTTTGATTTATAAAAGTTAGGTTGAAATAATTTGACCCTTTTCTTTCTTCACAAAGAAAAGGGTCAAATTTCAATTTCTAGCTTTTGTGAAAGAAAAAAAAGGTTACGATTTGTGAAAGAAAAACCAAATTATTTGAAGTGATGATGTAATATTTCCTTGTTTAATACATTTTGTCAATGAACGTACTTTAAAAAACTAGACTCATAATTAAAAGGTTGTCAAAAATGTCCAATCGGCGTTGTATAAAACGTTCATTGAAATAAATACCTTATTTCAAGGCAGTAATGTTCAAAGTTGCTTGTTAGAAAACTCTGCCTTTATTACACGTGTAGGTAGAGTTTAGTTTCGGACACTTTGTGATTGTGAGTTTTAAGTTTCAAATTCAAATTCAAATTTCATTTATTTACAATTGAAAATTTTTATTATAAAATTAAAATTTTTATTATATTAATTTCTAAATTTGAATTTGAGTTGCTTAGTATATGTCAATGATTTTGTCCTGAGTAGTATATAAGGTTGGCTTTTGCCATTTTAAATCGATATTGCGGTAATAATATTCAAGGAAAAACTAGCGGGAAGACATAATATTGTAAATAAAGAACACTTAGAAATTCAATACTTTTCGGATTAAAATTAGTATTGTGAAAGTTAATCTGTCCGTATGTTAGTTTTACAACTAAAACAGCTTCAAGGATTTAGAAAAACGTTAAAATAGAATGTTTTAAATTAAAGAATGTATAGGTAAAAGCACAAAAAGGCATGTGAGAAAAACATCGGAAACCCATAAATGAACAGATTCGTAAGAATATGTAAGTAGTTTAGTTTCATGAAAAAATCACACAAATTGACCTTAAAAATAATTGGTTAATAATACATGTAAATAGTTAATATTTTCATAAAAAAATTATCGAAACTAGAAAAATTTCCCACTATTCACAATAAAAAACGAAAACTCACAATTAATAAAAAATAACACATTTAGTCCCAGGTTCGATTTCTAGCTAGTCCCAACCATTTATAATAAGTGTAAATAAATCCCGCCATATTAAATCACTTGTAACTAGTCGATACATTTTAAATGTACAAAAAAAAACATAAAAATTATTTTTCGATATACGTCCAAACGGACAGACAAAAGTATTATTGGAACTTATTTTAGTTAAGTTGCACTGTTGACTGTTTTACAAATATATTTTTTACAGAAATACGTAAATTTCTGTTTATTTTTGAGTTATTTATAAACTTTTTAGATCGAAATATTAAATTAGGAACTAATTCGAATATTTAAAAAATGTAATTAATTATATCTAAAAACAATCAACAGTGTTATAGTAATAAGTAACATTTTAATGTACTTTTTATTAGGTATATTTAGTAAGAACAAATACTCCACTATCGACAAGCAATATCATTTAATTTTTATTCAATATAAAATCTTATTTTTTTAGAAATAGTTCTGTCACTTTTTCATTCAAGAACTTTCTGTACGAAAAACGCAAGTATGGAAAGTTTCAAAGAAATACATATTATGAAAACTAAACCAGTAAAACTGTTAAGTTTTTTTCAGGCACATAGAATTTCTATGATACGCATATTTTTTGTTTTAAAACCTACAGTTAAAAAATAAATATTACATTGGTCAATCCAATATCTATTTAAATGCATGTAAAAAGTTTATTTTCAATAAAAACTACATTTTTAACTTCCTTTAATATCTTTAGGAATATTTTAAATCGAATAAAAATATTTTTATAGTTACGAAAAAATATGTTATATATTTTTATGATACGTAGTA
This sequence comes from Colias eurytheme, assembly GCA_907164685.1. Classification (NCBI taxonomy): domain Eukaryota; kingdom Metazoa; phylum Arthropoda; class Insecta; order Lepidoptera; family Pieridae; genus Colias; species Colias eurytheme. The sequence goes on along the minus strand of CAJQZN010037265.1, from coordinate 5,831 downwards.
AGTACATACCCTTATTTTTAATATAATATTGTTTTCTGTTAAAATCCAGTTATTTAAGTTCATAAAAAAGTAATATATTTGCATTTAGTTGTAGTACAAACTCCACTATAATATTGTGATATTATTTATATAGTATCAGACTACGCTCATAAAAAACTCCACAAAGCTGAAAAATAAGCAATCGTACTATATTTATATTTTTTAATATAATTTTGAGTGTGATTTTTATTGTATTTTTAGGATCATACATAAATATGAAACGTGTTTTTACTAATGCATGTTAATTTTTAAATGGTTTGAAATTATTTAGTTCAAAAATGTATTAAAATAAATACACAATTTAAATTGTACTTCATAGATTATCGTGACAATTTTAGCGTAGTTTTTGTATAAGTGATAATTATATAAATTTAAACTTGTGATAAATATGGCCATTTGTATAGTATTGTATCCTGTAACATGTTATGAATAAAATGTTTATTGATCAAGTTTTTGTTTTATTGTGTTTTCCTTTGTACAGTCTAATATTTGTATCTAATAAAAAAATCTAATAGACCATAAAAAAATTTTTTATTGATATACATACACCTTATAATTCAAAACACATGCAAAAGTTCTAACAGTACCACATACTTTATTAATTTAACAAAGCAATAAAAAAATGTTAATGTAGTCACAACAATAAAAAAATCATGAAAGAACCTGAACACGTAAAAATCAAGGCAAAAAAAAACTTGCCTTGACTAATCCGTTCTATGTGCGTTCAAGAGTAAGAAAAATTCTTTATTGTGCTTTACACACATTGACATGATTTTAAAAGCAACTACATTTTCTTGCCCGCTATTATATATTCCCTGGAAAAAACTGCTCACAGAACCGGTGGTAAAAGGAAAACTAATGACGATTCAAAAGCATCTATGAAAAAACTCCTTGAATAAATAAATTTTTGCCTTTAAAACAAGTACCTACTAAAAACCAGAATTAACTAGGGTAAAAACCTATAGACGATTTTTTGTAACGATGAGTCGAGGTTTGGGTATTTCCATGTATTACGGAACTCGTAAAAAATTAAGGCATGTGCAGTGCCACTAAATATCACACCTGTTACAATTCACGAAAAATTAAAAAGGCCTCAATAAAAATAATATTAGAGGCAAAGGCCGCAATCTGATCAAGGACGACGACGGCTGTTAATTATTAAAAGATATAACGGCTATCATCTATGCATAAATTATTATAATAAATGAGTAAAAAAGTGTGCCTAAACATTTACAAAAACATGATTGAGGAGTGCTAAAAACAGTAATAGAACAAGAATTTTTAAATTAATGTCTGTCAGTTTGTACAAGCTGATATAAACGGCTTATCGGAACTTACTACTGTACGGATTTCAAAGAAACTTTTTCAGTTATACATTAGTTATCTGAGCATCATAATTCGGAAACTGGATCGCCTGATACAGAAACAGAACCATATTTTTTAGTTTTTACGATAGAGCGTATAAACGTGGCGCCTATTGGTAATATCACCATTCACCGCCCATAAACATTGGCATATGGGTATTGGGTTGGGGAGCCCTTCTGTAAAATTTTCATTGCAGCGTATTTACGAATTCCGATAGATGGCGCTGTTATCCTTGATCGTGTAGGACGCAGCGAAGCTCGCATGGTTTATAACATTTATAGGAATGATGTCCTTTCAGTCTGATAGATATTTTACTTTTAAGAAGAGTGTAAGCAGATATACATTTACTACTTATTAAATAAATCAAACAATATCTATGTCAAAAGTCCATCTCTAATTTACCTAATTAAGCTTAAGGTATGACGCTCAGCCTAAGCTAATCTTTTCATTAAATAACACAATAAAATATACCTACACAATATCAAACATCCATCATTAAATCCTCGAGGACGAGAACGCGGGCACCAGCTAGTTACAAAAATAAAATTAACCAAAATTCAAAATATCACAATAACAAAAAACGTACGGTCGGGGGAAAATTAACAGACTGGTTTTTATAGTTGAATTAATGACATCGGATAAAGTATATATATTTTAAAAACGACTGCACTGCTTGCTATAATACTCATTTTGGTTGCGCAAACTAGACGAAGTAGACGAACAAAACTCAATAATATTTTGTTAATTTTAGCAATTAATTTGTGAATAAACATCTAAAAGTTGAAAGTTCAAAAAAATAAGACTGAACGATGATAAAAGGAATTAGTAAAGATATGGTTGAGCTCTCGAGAATTGAAAAAATCATCACAAATAAATCATCGTTTATACAACCAGAGTTCACAGAAGAAGAATACATAATCTTCTAAAAGCTGCTTTACAATCAAGGTCAATTGAGAAAGGAGGAACACCAATGGCTGCGGGATGGTATCGTCCGACAAGATTATTAATTGATACGCAAGCGATTAAAGCAAATGTAAAAAATGTATGCCTGCGTTTGCCACAAGGTTCAGAGTTGTTCGCTGTCGTAAAAGCAAATGGATACGGGCATGGAGCTGTCGAAACAGCGCAAGCCGCAAGAGAAGGTGGAGCTTCAGGTTTTTGTGTTGCTCTCCTTGATGAAGCTATTGAATTGCGACAAGCGGGAATTACTGAACCGATTCTTATTTTAAGTGTGGTCGATCCAGTGTATATTCCGTTAATGTTGACGTATGAATTGTCTGTTACTGTAGCTACAAAGGAGTGGCTGATAGAAGCAGCGGAGCAATTGCAAGAGAAATCGGATGAACCGTTAAACCTACACATAAAGGTTGACACTGGTATGGGAAGAATTGGCTTTACAACACCGCAGGCAACGAAAGAGGCTGTTGATTTGATCAAGAAAAATCCTAATATGTATCTGGAAGGAATATTCACGCACTTCTCGACCGCAGATTTTAAAGATTCAACTTATTTTGATCAGCAAACAGCGCGCTTTAATGAGCACTTGGACCAACTGTCTGAATTACCAAAGTATGTGCATGTTAGTAACAGTGCGACTGCGTTGTGGCATCCTGATAATGTGGGGAACATGATTCGGTTTGGAGTTGCGATGTACGGTTTAAATCCCTCAGGCCGAATGCTTCCGGAGCCGTTTCCACTGCAACCAGCGTTATCATTAATTTCATCGCTGATCCAAGTTAAAGAAGTGCCTCCTGGTGAAGGTATCGGGTATGGAAAGACGTATACTACAACCAAAAAAGAATGGGTTGGAACGATTCCTATCGGCTATGCTGACGGGTGGCTGCGTGGTTTACAAGGGTTCTATGTACTCGTCAATGGATACCAGTGTGAAATCATCGGTCGAATCTGTATGGATCAGTGCATGATTCGATTGCCAAAACGAATGCCCGTAGGTACGAAAGTGACATTAATTGGAAAGGATCATGGTCAAACGATCACAGCGCAGATGGTAGCAGAGAAATTAGGAACAATAAATTACGAAGTTACGTGTACATTTTCACAGCGGATACCAAGAGAATACATATAGAAAAGGAAGTTCCAAATGGTCAAATGTAAAAAAATTGTCTGTTGTAGGTAAACAAGTTTCGGTTTGTTTCAAGATCAAAAAAGTACGTTTCCTACAAAAATATGTGTCGCATACGTATAGATTTCGACGATGAAAGCATGCCGGGAAAATATTTTAGTACATAGAGTCGAGGTCGAGGATCACCAGCGAGTACGATGTGCCAACTGACGTTTTATAATAAAAATTGTTATCGTCTATAAACTGTTTTATTTATGATCATAATATTTATCGAAAATTGTGTATGGAATTCTATAAAAGTTTATTTTAAATATTAAGTGCATTTGTGTTGACAATATACGAAACATTAATAAAATTGCGTTAGATAGCTTTTAAATAATTGTCACATTAATCATGGTACATATTTTTATGCTTATATTTCTCAATAGTAAAAAATACCAAAAAAAGCTATGTACTGTAAAATTTTAAATGTAGTTGTAGTAATTAGTACTTGGTATTACTGGCTATTGGCATTAAGGAAAAAATTGTCAAGAGGATATTTTAGCTATGATCATTAATTTGAATTTTTTGTGGATATAAAATTTTCAATAATTAATCATATATTTTTATAAGGAGGCAAAAAATAAAACAAAATATGACTTACAATCACTTTATTGAGTTACATCATACAGTTACACAGTATTTCATATAATCCTTTACATGGAACTTTAAAATGCTTAAATAAAACACTGCTTACAAAATGGACAATCGCAAAACGTGTGACACGCAAATAATTGAGATTGGCAGTAAAAAGTAGAAAATATAAAATATTCGACAGGAAAACTAAATATACCCACACTAAAATTAAAGAGAATATTTTAATACAATTTTGAGTTTTATTTTACCACCTAAACATAAAATAAAATGTGTGCGTGTACTAGTGTACACACGTAAGAAGTGAAACTTCTTTATGACCTTATTTTCCAAAAAATAATTTACTATAATATGCAACTTTACAGAAATACGTCGAATCACGCGTGGTAGGGATAAGAAAAAGATGGCGGGTAACGGAAAAATGTTACACTAAATTTTTTGCAACCCTGATAAAGAAGTTTCACAAAGTGTTGAAGGTAAAAACAATATTGGGCCAATGCAAAATAACACATATGCATTTGACAAAAAATATAGAAAAAAGGTAAAAATAAATTTGAATACAATGCAGTATACTTAAAATAACCGTTGAGTATCATTTACATAACATATACTTTCTCGACACGTTTCATGCAGAAGACCTCCTTCGTCTTGGGGCAGATTATCGAGCCGTGTTCCTTCATCATTTCTTTGAGCGCCTGTTGAAATAAATTAGCAGATAAATAATTGATTTTGTTATTTTTTTTTTTTTTTGGGAAAAATTAATTGTTTTTTTACGGTTGATTGATATATTTTAAGTAGTTGATGTAGATATAGATAAGAAACCTGCAGCGATAAAAAAGCTTATTAGGAAATATTGATGGTAAAAATGCACGGAATGAAAAAATCGCATTTCAACAACATTAGATGGTAAATAATTATTAGGCAACTTATAAAGATGAATTTAAATTCAGGTTGATTGTGTTGTATAGACTAAGAAATTTTAAAAGAAAATAATTATTAATATTTGTTCCTGATTGATCCCGGTAAAAGCGATTTACTGAATCGATGGTAGCTTGTATGTGTATGCGTACTGTATATGTGTGTGTGTACTGTATGTGTATGTGTTTACTGCATAATGTATGTGAGAGTACTATGTGCGTGTGTGAGTACCGTATGAGAGTACTGTAAATGTGTGCGAGTACTGTAAATATGTGAGAGTAGTGTATGTTTGGGAGTATTGATTGTGTAAGAGTACCGTATGTGTATGTAAGAATACTATATCGTTAAGTGTGCACAGTCGATTATTCCGTAACTATTACAGAAATCAAAAAAACCTTAAACTGATATCGAAAGTACCTAATGAGTAAAATGACAATAATAACTTTTTGAAATAACACGATAAATATCCATAAATGTTACATTAAACGTAATAGTTACGGAATAATCGGCTGTGCACCCTTAACGATTACATCCTGTATATGTGTATGATTACTACATACATTTCTGAGTACTGAATGTATGAGAGATTTTTATTCATGTATACGTGCACTGTCGTTAGAGTGTAATGTAAATGTGTGTGAATGTACTCTATGAGTGAGAGTACTATGTGTGTATGTGTGTACTGTATCTGTGTATGTTTTGTTTGTATGCATGTGTACTGTGAATGTTGTGTGTGTACTGTATATGTGTGTGTGGGTACTGTATGTGTGTACGCACCTTCTCGCCGTACACC
>CAJQZN010037262.1:0-47836 GCA_907164685.1 Colias eurytheme | reverse complement strand
TTGAATTTTTCACCTAAATTTTTAGGTTATGTGAAAAAATTGTGAATCCAAAGTTGTAGAACTTTTAATTACCTACAACTTTGCCATTGAACTTTTTTTTATAGGACTTGTAGTTTTGTCGGAAATCGAGAGAAACTATTTTTTTCTCTTAAAAGCTCCCCCCTCCCGCTTCCCGAACTCGGATTGACCGTAATTTATTTTTCCTTACATTTTTATCATATTCCCCTCCTTTTCTAATGGGTTTCATCCGACTGCGATTTTTTTTATCTTTTCATTATTTTCAAAGGCTTCTACCCCAGTCTAATATAATATGATTGATAGAAACGATATAGTCGAAATCTTTTCATTTTTCGACTGAATGGCTATGAAATGGGTTTCAAATGTAATGTAGGGCTTTATGCTTTAGTATATCTGATTTATGAATACTATACCATATAGTAGCGATGTAATTGGATTCTGAATATACGTTAAATGTATTTTTTTACGTTTGGACTTTACGATATTTAATTTAATTATTTCGTTTTATGAAAAAATACTGTACGTACGTAAATAATTATCGATTTTAAGTGTGCCTGAATAATAGTAATATTAAATATTTATGACTATATTGAAATGAAATGAAAAACTATTCGTCATTATGATATTGATCGACATTCTTTTGTTTACTTTACAGCGGGCGCTAATGAAACCGGTTCGATTTTATCGGCGAAACTGACCAATATAAAACCAACTTAAGAAAAAAGTAAAGAGTACATAAATTTCATTTATACTAAGTTATAATTTTAATTAATTTTGCTGAAGAGCACTAATGTAATGTAATTGTACAACAATAGATACTTTGAAATAAAACATAGAGAAACATTGATGTCTAATTCATTTTATTAATTTATTTCCCCTTAATTACGGAGAAGATGATTTTATATGCATGTGTAATTATTTTAATTTTTAATTAACACCTCTGAGTACTGTTAATATTAATTACATCAGAAGCTCTCCACCTTTTAATTTCCTTTGTTGCATGTAACTCTCAGATTACTATTACCGACATTTTAATTCTTTCTTAATTAAAGGAAATGCTTTCAAGTACCCATATCTCTGCGTTAATTAAAATTATAATTATTAATTGAGTCAATTTTATGTCCTACCGTTCATATTACGTATTCACCACTTCGTAGTACTTACGTAGTTAAGGTTAAAGTTCTTTAGTGATTGTGTACAAAACTGAACATCTAAAATCAATGTGAGCACTAGAATTATTTTAATATCATATAATAATTTATGCTGATTAATATTACATAATATATTAATTTATGACTCACCTTTACCGATTTGATATATTCTTCAAAATGACGTTTTTTTATGAAAAACTAGCTTGTCGGATGGAATTATTAACCAACAAAATACTTCGCAATTTGTAGTTGTAGTACATAATATAATTATGTTGGAAAATACACAGAAGGAGTACGAGCGACAACAAATAATTTTCACTAGCGCCTACAGGCCCATACTAGAATACATAAAATATTAAGGTACATCACTTGATGACCTAATTTCAAAATTACTAAATAATTAATATAATATACCGAACCTAAATATTATATTCAAACACTAAACGTGCAGAGAAATGTTAGAACTGAGTCTGTATATATGTTTGTGGTCGTTTTTGTGTGTATAATTAATCTACCTTTACCTTACCTTTTAAAACTAAATTGTTGCGTGGATATGCTAGTATAGTAAACCTACATGCTTATTGCTTAGGCAACTTCTATTAATTTCTGGCCTATTTTTATCACAGCTCTGCAAATAGTGACTTTACACTTGATTTAATTTTCGTAGAATTTGCTAATCGATTCCTATCAAGAGAGATTGTAAACTTTGCAATCTTCCCCTTTTTATATCCAATGTAACAAAGTACCATAGAATGTTAGTCTTTCTAAAATATAAATATACTGTCTGGAACTAACTTCTAATATTAAAAGTTATATCAATGATGACTGTCAAAGTTAACTCTACGGATGTTGAATTTGGCAAAACAAAGAAAAATAAATTAAATTATCTACGGTCATTATTTGTGATAAGTTTTATTTTTGTTATTTTTGCAAACGTCGACCCAGCAAAACTAACTTCACTTGTTTGAGTAGCTACATTCTAAACTTTTTCTATTTTAATAAGATAAAATACAGCTTTACTCCAAAAGACATTTTGTTCATAAAACAAATTCGTCAGGAATCAAGAACGTACAAAATAAAGATATTTGAATCGTGTTTGTAATTTACGTATAATTAGTATCAATATAATATAAAATTATCCTCTAAGAATCCATTTAATATGTCACAGTAGTGTATAATCCAAGAAATTGTTTATACAAACCGAAATTTCGTAGCACCTTATTTCAAACGAATACATCTTTTTATTAAACAAGTCGATATTGATATACACTATCCTATCTTTTATATTACAGAAATACGCTATGATTAGTTTAAACATTGATTAAAAGTTTACAAGTAATCGATACACACCAAACGATTAATATTTCAGCAACATAATGTGCATAACCGTCATTACACTTACCACACCAACATCGCTAATTAGGTTAATGCAGAGATAATCCCAAAACAGCCCGTTTCGGATAATATTACCTTAATTGTTATATATCTCATATTCTGTTTCGCCGAAGGCAAGTATTATACGGAGTATTAGAATAGGGAATGTTTAATAAGGCTTTTCTCACTGGGAAAGCAATTAATCAAATAACTATATAGGCACAGATTATTAAATAGTTACCATGTATATAGGTCTTTGTTTGACAATATATACAGAGAATTATACATAGGTCGTCTCGAAATTCAATACATTTCGTAATACATTTAGTTTGTTGCTACAAAGGTAATTATATTACCTACTATTCGGAAAGGTCTACGAGTAAATAAAACGCTTCAATGATTTATATTCTACTGTTTATTAACATAGTCTATATAATATGTTAACAATATACGTACAATACAACGTATTCTGTAATATGATACTTATATCAAACGTAACATTTACAATTTAGCTTTGAATATACGTTTTTTTTTTCAGTTATAATTATAAAGCTCTATCATCATAACGAAATACAATATTTTAATAAAATATAACAACAACAAAAGTGATACATTTGACAATATTCTTAATAAAACAAATGTTATCCTTACCCGAGCCATGATTCAGGAAGTTAGCGGTGTTGTTACATCTACGTCAGCGAGCACGTACAGCTGTCGGTCCCGACTCCCGGAGTCCCGGGTCTCAGACCGGTCATGTAGGATTTCCTTTACACTATATAGTATCTCATCATAGTCCATTGAATATTTCTTTATGAAACTTTAGAGGCTTACCAACTTTGATACGTTCAGAGATTAATCTAATTATGAATCTATCAGTTAGTCAATAAATGACTCATGTTAATACATTTAGTTTATCTTGATAGATGTACAAATACGTTAGACTGTGAATCTAAATTTGTCATAACATCGGTAAAACTGCTTTGCTCCTAATTTGAGTAAGTATTGTGAAAATTTGTATTTAAGAATATTTGTCAGAGTTGCGTTAACTGCTGAAAGTTTAAAGTTTGATAAGTTAATGGCTAATAGCCACTTAAGTAAACAAGGGAAATAAGGAAATAAGAAAGGGGTGAAATCTAATTTATAGCGATTTTGGCGGCGCTTGATGACAACGGTAGCGAAGCGGCGTAGGCGTGAGCGTGGGCATTGGAAGCGAAGCCAAGGCATTCTTGCGGTACCCACATTGGAAACTAATATGGTATAATGTGAATTATAAAGTAAATTCAAATATATAAATAGAGACCCATAATCTGTTAAACAAGTAATTAATTAAAATCTGTAAAACATCAATTAATTATGTAAAAAGTTATTCATTAAAATATGTAAAACATCAATTAATTCTTTTTCAAAGCAAAAAGAAAGCTTTCGGTAAATCGAAGGTATGGTAGGGACCACAGCAAGCGAATTCATTAAAACTTTTCAATTTTACATTATCTATAGGGACATTCCAATCATGTATCAGAACGACGAAATAATTAATAACACACAATAACTGGCACGTAACCTGCACCAGCGACTAGAACACAATTAACTCAACGTTTGCCTTTATTGATATGGCATGTGACATTCGATAATAGATACCCAGCACGCGACGCAATTTTGTCGCTCGCTATCAGCGAAACGATTCGAAATACATTTACGTGGTCAACGATTTGCATCGCTACATATATATATTATAGTATGTACCATGTGTGTCAGTCGTACGTGATTATCGTATGCGATAAATGAATTGCATAGTTTTATGACATGAAAAGCTCTATTGGCTAAGTGAATTAATGCTGTAGAATTTTTAGTGTGCTGCATATTAATAGTAGGAATGGAAGAGTGTTTTGATGTAATGGATTGGTGTAAAATGCCTGTTTTTTATATAATTACGACTTCTGTTTTTCCAGCATGTTTTTCTCGAAGTATTGCGTCGCGCCCACAGTCGACTGCTAGAAACCGATGGTAGGTATAACGTTTGATTCATTAAGAATGATTTCATAGTAAAATTCAATTTTCAATTTTCTTGTAAAACTTCTACGAATATCGTCGATGAAATGAAAAATATCACGAAAACATTTCTAGTACTTAGCTGCAAGGTACATACATGCAAGCTGTAGGTACCAAGAGTTGCCAGGCTTGACTAAAGGCTGTATAGATGACTAATTAGAAGTTAAACAATAATAAATTTTGAAGCCATAGCACAACAAAAGTACCAGACTTATAATGAGCTACTCGAATGAAAGTGAACATAACAAAAAAATAGTAATAAGACTCAGATACGTGCTCCAGCTTTTTCAATGAACGTAAAACGTTCGCAAGGGGAAAATTTTTGCACTGAATCCCAAGTTTCGTCACGGACCACTCGTTAGTGGTACACAGTTGTGTGACAGTATAATAGCCAGTGAAATGACTGGGACGTAGTGCACATACTGATAAGATGTCTGGACTACTTTGTTCAATGAGTTCTTTGAATTCGTAAAAGCGTCTTGTTTCTTTCTTTAGGGCAAAATATAGGTATGATTTTGCTTTGATAAAACTAGTGTTTTGACAGATCTAATAGAATAGATAGCAAACTAAAAGCCAACGAGAAAACAGAGATTTTGAAAACAATAAACTGAAATAATGATTATGGATAAAAATATAATAAAATAGAATAAATTAGATATTATAGAGATTATGATAAGGATCCAGAACTGCAGAATTATCTGAATTCTAAAAGACATTTCAACCGTAAAATAAGGCGACGTGAAAGTGGCTCAAATTCTTATTTAGTAGAGACGAAAGTATGCTGACCTAAATAATTTTTGAAACTCTTATTTCTAAAGTAGGAGGAAGATTAAAATATGTACTATTAACAAAAAAAAAAATATTCCGAATTTTGTGGCTTAAACTTTAATTGAACAATACTCAATATTGTTTGAATAATCTCTATATACAGGGTGTCCCACTGTTGGTATACTAAGCTCAAAGGAGGTTATAGTTCTGCATACGCTGAGTACGTAAAAAATAATTAAAAAATTCCAGACGCATTTTTTTTTCAAATAGATGAATTCTTAAAACTCTATGTGTACACCCATAACAAGCGAGCCGCCCAACTTTGCCACCAGCACGTGAGCTATCGTTTAAGATTATGTTTTCATAGACAAAATGCTCATATTAGAGATGCGGTATATGCCGGCTGCGCGAAGCTAGAGAAGAAAACATGGATTTTCAGGAAAAATTTAGCAAAAAATTTTGGACGTAATTTTTTTTAAAAGTATTTTTTACGTGATCAGTGTATGCAAAACTACAAGTTCCTTCGCGCTTAGTATACCAATAGCGGGACACCCTGTATAAAAATGAATCCCTATTTACCTTGGTCAGAGCATCACGCGTGGAGGGGTGGACCGATTTTGATAATTCTTTTTTTATAAAATTCCTTGAAGTATGCGGATGGTTCTTATGGAGAGAAAACTTTAACATGTACCATGGGCGAAGCCGGGGCGGACCGCTAGTATATTATGTTAATAATATGAAAATCTGTTAGAATACACTATGTACGGATATAGCTTGTTATTTTCCACGTTTCAGTACCGAACCATCAACCACATTTTAGTCTGGATTTCCACATAAGCTACTTTTTGGCCAAGCTTTATTGCTTACAAAAGGACTTGATACTTTTGTAACTTGTACATTTATCAAAATATTTCGGTCAAACTTATTACAAACGAAAAAAGAAATTTAAAAAGTAGTATTTCAACTTATTATAAAGTTAATAATTTCTCTCAGGATGCCTGTTGCTCTGATTAAACTTAGCTAATTATATTTTAATTAGTACTTCTATTTAATCTCTATAATATAATATCCGAATAATCCTCCGTAAACTTCAACAAAAACTTCGCAGCCCGAACCCAAAAGTCTACGTTTAAAACTTTTAATCCACCAAGACTCGCTGCAACCTAAATTCTTTATTAAACTTCTGGTAGTCAAAGTTTATGCAGCCATTTGCTTAGCATTGAATTGTAATCATGGTTTACGAGGCTACCATCTGCACAGCGGGAAACTGCAGGGAAAACAAATAAATACGACGTCCTAACGCCGTTCGTGGAATCGTAAACAAATATGGACGATACAATACGTGTCGCGTGAGACGGTGCAAGTCTCTTTTTATATTATTTAGACGCCTCTTTTGAAAGCGTGAACCTCTGTGATCACTTTTAATGTCGTTGCGAATTGCGTACATGGAAACGAAAGTTTGAAGCATATGGAAATGACGTTAAGTACCTACATAATACAGAGTGATTTCTTTCATCAATATTTTCGAAGAATATAATATCTACGTATATCCAATATTTTCGTCCTATTCTGTGACATAATATAATATGATGTATTTAAAAAGGTCTTTACCAAATATTTATTTCATGATACGTATTGATTGAATCGTTTCTAATGTTTTCATAACTGCCCAAAGTTAAACACATCAAACGCAGATATTTTAAACATGTTTGAGGGCTTACCACAAATACGCAATGAGCAAATTAACAACGTACCTAGTTGAATAGATAGAGCAAAACATTATTTATAATATATGACCAGACTTGGGGGAATACTTTTATTTTAGTGTTGTACAAAATTCATTAGATACATAATATAGTGATATATTAATACATGAAAATATGGCCTATTAATATCGAATAATTTTCTCCGAGGCTTGCGTTTCCATTGAAAATGGCTACCAATGATAAAACGTATAGGAAAAAGAAACACTTGAACACTTATTCTTAGTATAATGTAGAAACAATCCATTAATAAATTACCTATTAATAACATAAACTGTAAGATATTATTTAGTTCAATAACCTAATATTTCCCTAGTCACGTATCTTGTATCTAGGATAGATAATACGGCGTTTGAAATCAATATGCAGTAAATTACTGTTCAAAATAGTTTCATTAATTCCAATAATATAATTTATGTAGCCTCTCACATTCCACGGTATATTTAGCTGCGAGGCTATACAGGCGATTCGCAATCAAACAAATAGGATCGTGAGCCAAATAGAAAGTTTCTACATTCCCAATACTGAGAACAATGATTTATGTTTATAGCTGGATTATAAGATTTCCAAAATACATAGTCTACAACGTAAGTCAAATTGTTTTAAAAATAACGTTAGAGATTTTTGAAGTGAAACTTCTTTAGGCGCGTTGAGAGTAAAATTTCTAGGTCATGGCAATACCGTCACATCATGGAGTAAGGTGACGATTTTGTATCTTTGAATCTTGCCAATTAAGTTTCACTTCTGACACCTGTGCTGGGCACACACGCTCTTTTTTATTGTTGAGGCAAAAGGAAAAATTCTTAAGTAAACGCTTCTCAAGTATGAGACAACACAATTTATTTCGTATCTATCCATATAATGTCCCTATTACAATTTAATTTCAAAACGGAAGTCATGTGCGTTGATATACATACAATATAGACTTTTATTACTGATTCAAACAATAACAAGGCTATAAATAATACCTACATAATATAATTTATAGCTCGGATTAACACGTAATGATACTGTTTGTCCCAATTCAACCCAATTCAAATTCAAAGGTCCTACGTGAATTAGACCACCATACTCAGCTGCAAATATGTTAATTGCAAAAGATTTCGTGGAGTTTCGATAGAGATACATTTCTCGAAATTTACTAATTATTTACGCTAATGAATAATTTCTTATATATAAAAATGAATCGCAAAATGTGTTGGTAAGCGCATAACTCGAGAACGGCTGAACCGATTTAGATAATTCTTTTTTTATTATATTCCTTGAAGTACGAGGATGGTTTTTATGTAGAGAAAACGTAAATATGTACCATGGGCGAAGCCGGGGCGGACCGCTAGTGAATAATGAAAATATTGGAAATTTCCTTGATATTATGTAAATTATACAATATTTAACTTTCTCAAGATTTACTACTAAATCGAAAAGCTTTCGGCGTTTTCAGAAGCAATATCATGCGATGTAACTTTTTTAATGACAAGCGACAAAGTGTGGATCGCGTGTTTATTAACACAACCCCCTTGAATATCATCTGCGCAGTATGATATGATATAAATTTTAATGTCTTTGGTGAGATGGGAGCGTTTCAATTTGTTTCTTATTTATCTTTCCTAATTTTCGCATAGAAGTTACAAGAGTTCGAGAAGCTTGTTATAAAGTTTGTTATTAAAGGAAAACCTTCATGTTTTCCGTTCTGTACATTAATTCAAAATTTGTTGTACGCCCAATACGGGCTTAAATATGTTTCAATAGATTTCAACTTTTCAAAATAATAAATGTGATCGGTTTTTGTGTGGACGGAAAAAAGTTTTAAGCCGATTTGTTCCAACAATGAACAGAATTTTGAAGTTCAATTGAATACCCTTACTATTGTGCCTATACATTGCAGTCAATGAACTAGAAAAAATACAAGGTACTTACCTAAAAAAAAACAAAGTTCATTTTTAATCCTTTCATATTTTTAACGCACATCTATTATATTACTAGCAGTCCGCCCCGGCTTCGCCCGTGGTACTTGTTTACGTTTTCTCTACGTAAGAACCATCCTCGTACTTCAAGGAATATAATAAAAAAAGAATTAACGAAATCGGTTCAGCCGTTCTCAAGTTATGCGCTTACCAACACATTTTGGGATTCATTTTTATATTATAGACTAGCTTTCCGCCCGCGGCTTCGCCCGCTATGTCTAAAACATAATCTAAAACCTTCCTCTTGAATCACTCTATCTATTAAAAAAACCGCATCAAAATCCGTTGCGTAGTTTTAAAGATTTAAGCATACATAGGGACATAGGGACATAGGGACAGAGAAAGCGACTTTGTTTTATACTATGTAGTGATATCTGTTTTTCAGTAAGTATTCTATACAGTACACAGCACATTCGGTTTCAAAATTTTAAAATTAAAATTCTAAATTCTATAACTAGAAAAATCTTATTAGATAATTAATAAAAAAACTCAAGAAAATCTGGGACAAGCAACAATCAGATTCATTTAGAAATCCCTTTTACGAGTAAAACACTTTGTCATTCTGTTTCAACAAATTTCTTGTCCATTCTTTTTAATAGTAAGTCATGCTTAATGGTTTATGATGTAGTGGCATTTGGAAATATCGTGGGCGTCTATATCGGTATTTTTTTATTAAACTTTTTTTCTTTTCATTAATTTCTTTTAAAGAACTCTATATTAAGATCAAGAAGAAGAAGTCCTTACAATAATCAGTATTGGCAAGATGAGGTCAAAATGTTAGGTGAAACATTAGTAGTATAATGACCAAATTTTTCTATTAAATAAGAATTAAGTACCTACATACTTAAATAATTTATAATATTTCATAGATTAAAGTTTATTTAAAGTGTTTGCTACATTACTTCCCGATAATGCTAATTCCTCTTAAACTTATAATAAATTTTTCTTACATCTGAAAACTCGCTAAAACTTTAAATTCAAAACGTGGCCATGTCGTGAATAATTCAAGTTTACGGACAACACTAGTTCTGTATAAAATTCGCTGAGGTTTCCCGGCTGAGCTATTTTTAATCTTTTTGAAGCTCCGTCAAAGAATCCAGACGTTGGTCTCGAGCAAAAGTTGGAAGATAAAATATGGAACAACATTGTCGTTTGTTTTCAAATAAATATTCTATTTGACACACTCATCTTCTTCTTATATATAAAAATGAATCGCAAAATGTGTTGGTAAGCGCATAACTCGAGAACGGCTGAACCGATTTCGATAATTCTTTTTTTATTATATTCCTTGAAGTACGAGGATGGTTCTTATGTAGAGAAAACGTAAATATGTACCACGGGCGAAGCCGGGACCGCTAGTTCTTAATAAGTGTTCGTAAGGTTTGTTCTCTATATTTATTACCTTAAGTAGTGTCACTGCATGTGTTTGATATCGTTAAAGGACGAGGACTGAAAAAGATATTTATAAATAAACAGGCTGACCTTACTGAGCTTACCTGAGCGCTATCACATGGACCTTCGTCTAAAGAGCCCACAAATGGATTGCATTGCCGCTTCCCATCAGACGAGTAACTTAAACACACCTACATAATTAAATATACATAGTCCATGGGAAAAAAAATAAATGAAAACATGTAATTAAATATTTATGGGACCATTCTAATCTATGAACCGATTTATGACATTTTTAAATTTGATGTGTTTAGCGAAAATGAGTGAGATTTTGCGATTATGAACAGGATAGTTTATGAATAAAATAATCGAAATTACAATAATTTCAAGTACATATACAAAATTTAAAACCACTCTATGTGGATTATATTTAAAATACCTCTCCAGCGGTCAAAGTTGAATGATTCAATAAAAAGTAATGCACTTTCACGAAAAAAGAAACGGTGTTTTCGATGACGAGAATTTCTTTGCTTGTAAACAAAAATATTTTCGTTAGATAATGCAAGACTAAAGTGCATGAAGTAAAATACCTCCTTATTTGATTACTTTATGTGAACTTATTGAAATCATAAAGTAGACAGATATGTAGAGCAGGATATCTATTTATTTGTTCTTTCGGCTTCCACTAAACGTAATTTTCAAATTATTAACCTAATGGATTTTTTTTAAGTTTAATTAATTGTGCTTCTTTTCATACATAATAGTTAGTACAAGTTTTTAGCACAAATATAAATTTATAATTTTCAAGCAATACAAATATCCGCCCCGGCTTCCCCTGTGATACATGTTTACGTTCTCTCCATAAGAACCATCCTCGTACTTCAAGGAATATTATAAAAAAGAAGTAACGAAATCGGTCCAGCTGTTCTCGAGTTTTACGCTTAGCAATAAATTTAGCATTTAATTTTATATTATAGATTAATTTTAATCAAGTAACAATATTGGTACAAGAAAGAACACTAATATTATGCACCACGCCCGAGTGAAAGCGCTTAAAAAGATAAAATCTTAATTAAGATAGTAGGCAGCCACTTTACTGCTCAACCTGTAGGTCCAACCCTTCTATAAAAGGGTTTTAACGATGCTTTGAAGGCGGCTTTGAGAAACCGTTCAAATTGATTCATGTTTATGTGGCAAAGAAAATAAAATATACAAATTTACAGTAAAATGTATAAAAGTATCGAAGAAAAATGTTAAATGCTTATAAATAACGTACCTTATTACCTATAATGACTCGTTTTTGTTACATAAACAAATCTTTTTAATTTTACCAAAAAGTGTTTTTTTTTTTACAAATTGTAACCATCTATCGATCAAGATTCGGTTCTATATAATATTTAAATATCAAAATATAACATTTATTTTTACAGATTAAGAATATTACTTTTTAAAAGATGTAAGCTTTTTCAGAAAAACCTTATAAGAAATATTTAAACAACACTCTGAGGGAGAAATAAGTTTTAATAGCTCTATTCAAAGCATTCTGTATAGAAAATTGTGAAATAAAAATTCTTATATTTTCTTAAAATTTCAGATTATTTTCTCCTTTAAATAAAAATGAAAAAGGTTTGATATAAAATTAAATATATGTTGAGCTTGATTCGTATATAATATTTAAATCATTAACATCAATAATAAAGCGCTTAGATAATATTGAATATTATAGATTATTCATTATTTGCAACATCAAACATGCTCTAGCTATATGAATAAATTTAGACTTAAATCCTCTGATGAATTAATAAACCACAAATCTATATAACTACTTTTAATATTCACAATGCTTTGTTAAAATCTCTTGAAACAGTATAATTCGTAAATGCACAAAAGATTTTCAATCAATGCTAAATTACTTTTTCCACAACAGTGTTTTAAATAGAGATTAAAATATAAAGCCGCACAAAGGAAAGCATTATCGACTCGACCTTTCGTTAACAATAAATTTTATAGAGTACAGAAGGTTATCAAGATTGCGGTGTCATCAGCCGAACCTCCTTCAGTGATTTAAAAATATCTTGGCTACGTTTTAATGGCTCAAATTTATACACTAAAAGTTAAGAACTCACTCGAATGTTTTTAAATCAGAACGGGAAGTTGTACAAATTATATGGTTTTGACGACTACATTTTCCTGTGAGATAACAAGGAACTGTTTTTGAGAAATATGAGATAGCGACTTCCCGAAGAAAATTTATTGGAAGAAAATATTAACATTACTTACCTATAGAAATGCAGTTACATTGCATTATTGTATACAAATTAATAAATGGAGATTCATTTTTTGGGATTTTCTAAACACAATCTATTTCTTGATTATTTCAGGATAAATCAAATATTCATTTTTAAATTATACTTTCATCACATATAAAATTTCAACCACAAAATTATTGATATACGCACGGTGCTGATCAATTACCTCCATATTCTTATAGGCTGACTCTACGTCGCGTCGCTCTATTTTTAATTTACACGGAAATCTTGGAGCCCTGTTAAAAAACAACCACACATCAAAACGATGTCTGTGTCATTATACTATTCGGAAACTCACATGTAAAATATATGCTACGCTATAATTAAAATTTACATTATATTACAGAATTAAAATAGTATTAAGAATTAGCATTGTTTTATTTCAGTCCTTTTATGATTCCGTGTTGAGGTTTATATACTTTACAAATGATCTGCTCTGACTTTGCCTTCAAAGAAACAATTCAAGGTGGTACAATTTTCTACAATTTAATTATAGAAAAGTATTAAATAATGTTTTAATTATTTTAATCAATATTCTGAACGTAAAAATACTCGTCTAATTCTGCATTAATTTACACTGAATGAACGATAATACTTACTTGAAAATTGCGTCTTTGTCCCTATAGGATAAAAGCTTACATTATTTCTGTGAATAGTCTGGGTTCTAAGAAGGATTTGCCTTTACTAGAAGTACTTATATCGATTAGCCATTCATATAAATTTCATATGTTTCCATTATAATGCTAACGAAATATTAATTTAGGTCCAAATAGAAAATCACACTTGTAAATATAAGATCGAAGCAACCCATACCCGTTTCGCAGTAAATTTTAATTGTTTAAGAAGTTATTAGACCTTTATGAAACCGAGTTGAATGTTTCAATTCAATTAAAACTTTCGCGTGATTTATATTTTAACTGAGTTGTTCCATTCATTTATACCTACTCTGGTTACATTATTTGGTTAATTTATTGTTTTCTGAATTGGCTTCCATATACTGTTTATTTGATATTTTTCTTGTTTTCACTTTTACTGTTTACATTTATATGAAAACATTTGAAAAACAAGTAGACACAATGCATTATATAAAACAGGCATCTATAATTAAAGGATGGTAGGTAGGTTTTAAAAGGTGTATTGCAAGAAAAAGGGTGACACGCGACACACACGAGGATCCTTGAATATTTTCTTATAATTCTGAACGAGACCTTCTATCTTCATATAGACCTATTTACGCTTTATTGAAATATTTTTACCTGTATGCTAAAATCAAATGAGCGAAATTATAAATGCAGTACCCATCATCTTAAAAGCCTGACCACATGTTATAGGATTCATAAAAAAAATAATAATATCTGCTATGAAGAGATACAATTTTAAGTGAAAAAAGTTAAAAGCCAGTATAAATTTTCATATCGCACACCAGAAAATATTCATATTAAGTACATAGTGAATATAAAATTATAGGAAAAGTTTCCAAACCGACGCGGCTTCAGCAAATAAATCCACAAACGAGTCGGCTCTCAAACGGAATCAACTTTTTCAACACAGCAGTTTTAGTTTCCTACATACTTATGTTTAATCAAAATTTTCGCGATTACAAAGTTGCGCAAAACTCTCCTCAAGTTTAATATTCGTTGCGTTTGCAGTACATTTTAACTAATTTATTGCGTGGCAATTTTCGGTATTATTATACTCACATAGCCATTGCAAATAGCAAAAAATTCGACTGGAAAACATATTTAGTAGAAAAACTATAATCCCGTATCATCGAAAGAGATAGTTGGATCGCCGGTTTAAGGTAAATAAGAAAAAACGAAGAAGAAGATCTTCACGAAGATGGCGGTGCATCAGAGAGCACGTAATGCTGTTGGTCTAGTCTCTGATCTCATCGTGACTCTATCTATAACAAATTATAAACATCACAAGCGAAAATTATTATTAAATGATTGCTTTTAAAGAGCACGGGTACAATTTTGTTTTAAAATATAATTTCTCAAAGGATACGTAGGCGTGAAGTTACAAACGTATGTTAAATGTTGGCAATTTGAGTCTCCATAAAAACAATATTTTATGTCATAATGGTACAAATTTGCAACCGAGATACCATAGGGTCATTATCCTAATGATCTTTTTTACACATACCTACATACGAATTTCCGGGCACACATTAAAGATTCACGTCATTATAGTCGATAAGACGTAAGAGGTTCAAAAGGTTGGAATTAAGATTGATTTTACTAGTTGGCTTAGATGTTACTGCTGTCCACTATAGGTTTTTGTTCTATTCCTATAATATAAAAGTAATGTTCACGTACTTTCCTAATAAAATTACTCATATAAATATATAAAAAAAACACGTATAATTAAGCTTTTACCAATATAGGTAGTTTACTTAATAGCCATACCATTGTTTTTACCATCGTGTTCTTATTACAATACGAGCACTCCGTTATATTCTTAATTCTAAGTTGACATACCTAAAAAAGAAGCCAAAGCGAAGTTATTTCATCGTTTAAATACTTTTAATACATGACACTCATTTAGCTATCTAAATGACGAACATATCAAGCCGTCACAAGTTGAGAATTGTTGGGTAAATCGAGTTAGATCAAGTAAATTGGCATGGATCCAGCAATTTGGGTGAATATGTCTCTGTGACTACCTTAATTGTAACCCTTACCACTACCAAGGGTTCTCGAAAGAGTGGAATTAAGTGGACGACTATTGAAGAAGACCAGAGCAATGTGGTTTTAACAACACTTGCGTAAATAAATAAATAATAAGATAAAATCATGCATAAAATATTCAGATTTTAATATTCGCAAAAAGCCACAATGCGTAAATACGCATGTGGAAACTAAATTTTTTGTATCAATTGTTTTAAATAATGCGTCAATGTAGAATACAATCGCACACTAAAGAGATAATTACTGACCTCTCTCTAAACTGCAACTGCCACTGCTTGTCTAAGTATAATGAATTAAGTGAAATTCGTTTCATAAAATAATATTTTATAAACCAAAGATATCTCATAAAGTGCACCATTTGATGAAGTGATAATAAAGTGATATAAATTCGAGATGAAAACCAATAGTAGTTTAATAGCACGATCTCGAATGTCAGTCATTTCAATTCCGATACGTGCCTCCTATCCGTGAAATGTATGCAAATACTCATGACACTCATTGATTTATAGATAAGATATAGCTATATAAGCAATTGATAACCTAATAAATGTATATGTTTTGTATATCGCTGATTGAAACAGTATCTATGTGTACTTAGTTAAAAGAGCAACTACGGAGTTTCTTGCTGGGTCTTCTCCGTAGAAACTGCTTTCAGAATCGGTGGTAAATGGTAAAACTATGACGATTCAAAAGTGCTTTTAGAAGAATTCTAATTGAATCAATAAATGTTGGAGTTTATTTTGGAGTAGATACTTTCACGTGTCTTCGGTGATATGGTTAGCGGTAGAGCTTTGAGCCTTGAACTAAAGGGTGTGTAAAAAATTGATAAAAAAAGAAAATGTTTTAGGATGTGTATGTTTAACTCCATTTTCAGTGTTGTATTGTATAAAAAATATTTGTTTCCACTATTTGTCACTGTCGATAGATAGAATAAATAAACGTAATTGGTTGGACGCAATTGGTTTTGTGGTTAAAAAAATATTACAATTCTATCTTGTATTCGTTCTAACCTCAATTTAATAAAATAACAAAGTTCTATAGGTATTATAATATTTGAATGAATCTTGCGTAGTATACAAAACATATAAGTAATAAAATGATGGATTCGTGGTAGAGGTACAAGTAGAGTCTTTCTCCAGTTAAATTATATTATTTTGACTGATTATAACAATTTAATTCATGTTTTTTATTAAGTTATTTTTAATTAGATATTTTTTTTACAATGCCATAAAGATTCAATAGAACAGAGCGTTATTTCCCTTAAGATTATTTCTAATTTGAATGGATACAGCCTTAAATCTAATTTAAAAGCCTACCACATTTAAAATCTTGTTGAAAGCACACAAACCTACTTAAATAAGTTAAATGCATCGTGATGAAATAAAAACATCTCATAAATATTATTTACATAAAGAAAATACTGTAGTATGCAAATACGTTTGACGTCTGCCAGCAATTATGCCGCATCGAGCGAACTAACGAGAGTTGTGTCAATGTCATAATGTATAAAAACATAATAATCTAGAGTTCCGCTGAAGAAAAGACCACGGAAAATTATAAGTTCTTTCGTTGCTATATAAAAGGTATTATATCTATACTAATATTATAAAGCTGAAGAGTTTGTTTGTTTGTTTGTTTGAACGCACTAATCTGAGGGACTACTGGTCCGATTTGAAAAATTCTTTCGGTGTTAGATAGCCCATTTATCGAGGAAGGTTATAGGCTATATTTCATCACGCTACGGGCAATAGGAGTGGAGCCACGGGGGTGAAACCGCGCGGAGCAGCTAGTTAAGAATATTTATAGGAATACAACTAGCTGTTACAGAGGGCTACGTCCATGTAGAGATAATTTAAATTTATTGACGAAATGTTTGACGAAATTCGTTTTTATAGCCAGAATAATTATTATTATTAATTAATAGATGTTAATAACTAACTGACGATGGGAATGAAATAAAGGATCACAAATCACGTTTTAAATCAGAAAACTTAACTATTTAATGTTAAACGGACCACGGAACCCTCAACGCAGTAATACGGCCTTTACCAATTTCCTTTATAACCCCAGCAACTGATTTTTTATTCCCTTTTTACACTTTAGAAGTGCTTTAATGACAAAATTATACGAACTTAGTATATATTCCAGACTCTCGTCTAGACTTACAATGAATGGCTAAACACTAAAATTCATAAGCTTTATTAGATCATTATTATTCGGTTTAAAAGTTCAAAAATATAATAAGAAGATGAAAAAAATCTGTATATTTGCATAAAGGCACACACAAACAAACATGTTTTGAATCTAAACTTTTACAGAATAGAAAAAATTCGTTCACGAGGCAGGATTCGAACGAGCGTCTTCTGTCTTTCCAGGGCGAAAACGACTCGATGATAATATTATGATGATCATAATTCATAATATTAGGTATGATATGATCGATATTTTCTTCGGACGTATTGACAGACAGAAAATGAAACAATTTTAAAGACACACCAATTATCTTTATTTACTACAGTATAATTAATGTAATAATATAGGAATATTATGTAATATTATTATTCAGACTCCTGTCGAAGGTTCATTAAAACTGAAC
This sequence comes from Colias eurytheme, assembly GCA_907164685.1. NCBI lineage: Eukaryota > Metazoa > Arthropoda > Insecta > Lepidoptera > Pieridae > Colias > Colias eurytheme. Next base: position 29,762 of record CAJQZN010037262.1, on the reverse strand, counting down.
GTTAACAAATGGTGTTATCGTTCAATTTCGTTCGTAGCTGCAAACACAGGCGTTTTTTTGTACCTGAAAATTAATACAAAACTCATGTAAAATATATCCATTGTTTGAATGTAACGAAAAGGTACTACACCCATACACTAAATAATGTTGCATTATCTAAAGTAATACAGCCTATAGCTGTTTTTCAAACTCATACAAATGACCATAATATAACTGTTGATTTTAGGTTATGTAACTATTCAGTCAATATAATATGTGAAATGTATTTTTAAGATAGCGTTTAAATATCTGTTCATTATCGATACCTACAGCTATATTAGCATAGATTTTACGTTGTTAGTGCATGATCCGACTAAATCCTATGCAAATTTATTAGCAATGCCACTTTATTAATATTGTAGCTGCAGTTGGCGAATGCCATTAATTAAGGATTATCAGAGAATTCGTATAGAAATAGAATTATCTCTTACTAGCTTTTCTGCGGCTTTGCTTCCCTAGTCAAAGAAAAACTAGCATAGTTCCCGTAGAAGTTTCGCGATGAAACTATCTACAATCCTTTGTCTCAAGTCTCAAGCTATCTCTGTACCAAATTTCATCTAAATCGGTTTAGTGGTTGAGGCGTGAAGAAAAGACAAAACGACAGACAGATACTTTCGCATTAATTCTAATATTACTTAGGATTTATTTGTATCAAATTTTACAGAACATAGTAGTTAACGATTAAGTAAATAATTATAATAGCTTGCTTTTGTACAAAAAAAAATGAAAGTTAATTATATAAATAAATCAATATTGAAAAATTGTATTTCCTCCAATCTATGTTAATATTATAAGGCTGAAGTGTTTGTTTGTTTATTTGCTTGCTTGAACACGCTAATCTCAATTATAATATTTTATAATATTTTCCTGATAGATACCTAGCCCACCTATCGAGGCAGGCTATATTATTTACGAGTATAATATCATCACGCTAAGACCAATAGGAGCGGAGCATTGCGGGTAAACCACGGGGTAGAGCTAGTCAAATATAAACGCCTCCTTACAATGAATTGCCACTATAAGGGTTGTCATAACAATTTGCATGAATTCATCTGTTAATTCGGATCTTGTCCCTTTGTAAATTCCTTAATTTCTCACCGTACGGCAGACATCCACAGGTAATCCTTTTATGTAAATGAGAAGCCTCTGTTACTCCTTTGTGTTATAGACGTGACCTAGAATTTGTCATTTTTGAATTAATTATAATACGAGGTCATTTGTACGAGCTTTTGATGCTTCTACTAACAGTTTTGTTTGGCCGGCTTTTAATTGCAGTGTACATTGTAGTAATGAAAAACAAACGAAAACGACGGTACGACGAATTGTATTTTTAGTGAGTTTTTGGATGCGATTTATTGATTATATAACTTTGTGCTCGATGTCTCATAAATTGGGCGTTATAATTAATGGTTTACAACTTATTTATTTTTTTATTACACCTTATGATGTGTTTTTGACATAAAACGTGATGAGAATTAATACTTTTAAATTACCTACAAATTCAGTTGTAAGAGGCTGTTGAATAAATCTTGAGGAAATCTTTGGCATGTCAAAACTTGTATTTATAATTCTGATTTTACTCATCTTGTCATCACTATACCGACCAACTAATGCATTTTGTAAAGATAAATGACTCGTGCTTTTTTTTTACTCTAGATAGGGAAGCGCTTGACCACAATCTCGCCTGATGAAAAGCTAAGATGCGGTCTAAGATGGTACGCGCTTCCCTAGTAGGTACCGGTTAACTCTTCGCTTAGACACGTGTATAAGAATAAATGATTCAAATTACTGCAAACATTATTTTAATTTCAGTTTCATAAAAATATGACCTTGACTTTTACATTCAGCTTTACAGAGTACAGTGTAGCTCTCAAAACCTCCCAACACTTAGCGAAGAGCATAAAATTACCTCTCTCAGGCGAGGACAATAGACGCTTACATAATAGTTTACTATTTGGCTGTGACCTCTAAAACAAAAGAGTACTCATTGTAACTTAAAAATTCACATTAATTTCAAACAGATTAAACTTTTCATGTTGTAACACAACAAAATTCGTGCATTTTCGAACAATAAGTACGACTGCAGATGACAGTTCAATAATAATACTGTCCCACTAAATATGGGGAAATTTTGCGATACGAGCGATTTTTGTGAACGAAAAATACTCGATCATATTCTCTATGAATTTTGCCAGCTGTTCTCTTGCCAAATCATTTAAATCGTACAGAACTTGCTTTGAAAACAAGAACGTTTTCGGTTTTATCATAAAAAGGTAGATAAAAATCTTAATAGTAAGGACAAATATTGTTTGCGTTTTTTTAAGCATAAAAGGTACGTGTCTCTTGTTACGAGGTAGACCCAATTCTGTTCACTAATCGATTTAATTTTTACAGGTAAATAGATGTTCACTGATTACGGTCTTTCCTTAATACGTTTTTCCGTTTGCGATTTCTCTCTGCATTTGGAATTAACTTCGACAAGGCTCAAGTTCTCTAAGGAATCGCCCTCGAAATTGGTTGATAAGGTTTTCTCGTTTTAAATTCAAGACATAAATAACAAACTAGATTAAGATAATATGCAAAATTACCTGAACAAAAATGTGATGATAACATCTTTCAGAATGCTGAAATTGCCAGTTTAAATTTTTCAAAGACTACAAATGGCAAAAAAAAAATAAGAGCTATTATGCTCTATAAAATTGTCATCTTAGATGCTGATTACCATGATATAAGTGCTTCTATAGTAAGATAAAATCTAAAAAACACCCCTAACTCCGTAGAAGCGGTACCAAACTTGCCTATTTCCAAACTTTGTCTTCAAAAGCTTTCGCATTTTTCCTTTCAACTCAAACTCGTTTTACATACACAAAGATTCAGGTGAATCGTTGATAATTCAAGCCTTTTAGCGACTTTGCCAGTACTTTTATGGGAAATAAATTACTTATACGCTCGAATATTTTATAAGAATGTTTGTTATGTGCAATAAAAGTTACGCAATTTGTAGGGCAGAGATTGTTTGAACTGACTTTGAAAGTTATTAAATATGAATGTATTTTATAATGTTAGAATTACAAAATGCCGTTATATTGTAGTTTACTGAGGCAATTTGTTAAGTTTCATAATTATATACACAAATAGTCAAGAGACAAACAAGTAAAAGCATAAATTTAAATAACATAAACCAAAATTATAAAGATGCTTCATATGTAAAACATACATTGTTACATACAATTTACCTCACCAATATTCACAAAACATCACATTACTTTTAATTACGCTAAAAAGAGGAAAAAATAACCAAAAAATCATCGAATTAAACAAAGGTTACACATTATAGGTATATCACAAACTAAACCTCGGCACGGTGCCCTACATAGAGAACAAATGGTGAACACGAAGATAACTCTAATTGCACTCAGGTGCACCAGTACTACGTATTTCTGTATTCATCCGACGTAAATTTAATAAGATTTTTTAATGAACTACGCTGGAATTATCTGAGAGACGTTGCGTTTGGATGTGCTTTTTGTTGGTGTTTTTTTATTATACACATTAAGTTTATTTTAATTAATTAACAGGGTGCTATTAATTTATTAAATAAGTTTTTTTTTGAACTAGACTTTTGAAAAACACTCAATATTTTTTTTTTGTTGAATTTATATTTTTGGTTTTATGTCATTCAAATGCAAATTTATAAACACTCAATAGCCGTAAAATTCGTTTTATTCATATAAAGTGATTTTTTATTTATTTAAATAATTACCTAACACTCACACTACGAAATTTGCACATTTAAGACCTTTATTTATTATTCTCGATAATAATTGTGGCCCTTGATTTTATTCATTCATTTACTACCACTTTATTTCATTCACCTATCCAGAAAATACTGTATATGATGCGTTATCTTTTATACTTTAATTTACAAGAAACGAATAATTTATCTTCAATATACAATTACAGAATAACTTAACCATACATTGTTACCAAAACAAAACATTTCATTAAAAAATCATCCAGATCCAAATCAATCCTCGGATGCAAATTTCCGATCAAATCGAAGTGATTGTTGTCCCATCCGGCGCGAATCTTCGACATTCGCATAATCTTCGTCAATTAAGCGATATCCGTCAGCTAACGAACGTCCAGATTGACAATCTGCTTCATTTCCACCCACGGACCTTGCCGTGTCGTCATGTTCATTATGCGAAGCACATGATGGATATCTTTGGTTAGGTATCTGTTTGCAATGTTTAGATGTGTATTGGGTATTGATGGAGATGGAGATATCTACGGTATATACATCGAATTATGCATGTATTTACTATTTTCTCTCATAGGAGGCCCGTGTCCAGTGGGAACATAATATTATACCTATGGCCTGATGATGATGAGGCATTTATTTTCGTTGTTATTTTTATCAAGATGTTCATATTTGTTTAAACACCAGTATTTTTAAAATTTGCACTCAGTTCTATTAATAGATGTAAGGTTGCGCAAAATCTAAAAATAGTTAAGCTGTCGTTACACCAAGAAAAACTCCCTGATATAGATTAATTTGAATAATTGTTGATATAATACCCTTATAAACACTATCCAACATGAAATATTGTTTCCTTACTATTAAAATGATAATATAAATAGATAAGTAGCTATGTTATAAAAAAGGTGATACATTACTCCCAATAAAAAAATTAATTATTATAAAAAAAATACCCACCAAAATGTTGTAAAGAGATATTAAGCTCATAAACCATACACGGGGCTTACTAAACGTCAAACAGTCGTACAAAAGCCAATTAATTAAATACGTACTCAAACGTTTTCATACGGGCAATTATGCTTTTACGATCCCAATGGCGTCCTTATTGGTCTAATTATACCGATAAATAGCGGCCATTAAGAGATTTTACGCATTTGCGTCTGGTTCCAGAACCATCGAGAGCACTATAGTATAGTTTCGCTGATCACTTTAAGCTTTGAGAGGCATTTATTGTTAAAGCGGTATAGATAGTGAATGCAAAAGCACAGATAATGTAATACTTACTATACACGACAAGCGTTGAAGTAACTATCTTACTAAGATGACAATGGAGCATTTCACACTACATCATTACAAGTGGTAGACACTTTAATAAGTATAAGAATTGACGAATTATAATATATTCATAGCATAGTATAGTCATAAAAAAATTACACCTACACATAATATGTGACTATGTGAGTTTATTTTGCTAAAAACGCAAATCTAAATCAAAGGAGTATAACGCTATATTTTAATTTGATTTTTACCGGTAAGGTTGCTTTTAACTGAATCCTGTATCGTTTATAGATTACTAGATGTGCTCCGCGATTTTACCCGCAGTGCTTCGCTCCTGTTGGTCTTAGCGAGACTATAAGCCTATAGCCTTCCTCGATAAATGGGCTATCTAACACCGAAAGAATTTTTCAAATCGGACCAGTAGTTCCCGAGATCAGCGCGTTCTTACAAACAAACAATTTCTTCAGCTTTATAATATTAAGTATAGATTTTCTCATTCGGATATTGAGATTGCTATACTTTCCAAAACAAAAAATTTTACTTCCAAGTTGGCATAGGTATAACATATTTTGCACTATGAAGACCACATATCTTCTCATGAAATATCGCTTCATTTTAAGTTATTATTTTACACCTCACAGCACAGGCTTTCATATTAAATTCCTCGAAGCGGAAACATTTCTTCTGACCGTTGTATAAAAATAAATTTCCTGACCTATTATTTGATAAATAGGCTGCGTAATAATTATTCGATTTTCTGTTAACAATCTAACTATAATGACTCAAACCAATTACTGTCATTTACTCTTTAAGAATTAGTATTAAAAATTCATGACGTTAAGTTGTGCAATGTTATTCTAAGATTTATAAATAAACTTCTTCCAACTAACTACGAGTAAGTCCAACAACTAAATAAAGCTACTTAGAAGATCGGATATAAACATGTTTTGTGTTAAAATATACACGAAAGGGGAAACATTTTATGAGTATTGTTTGTTGTGTTTGTAAAGGATAAATTAAAAACGCTGATTTTGAAAATTTATTTACCAATATAAAAGAGCTACCTAAAAACATAATAAAATAGGTACCTATGCTAAATTCTTGACATTTCATACTGAAATTAAAGCCATTAGCCATTTAATCTTATATATAAAATTCTCGTGTCATAATGTTAGTCTGCATACTCCTCCGAAACGGGTGGACCGATTCTCATGAAATTTTCTGTGCATATCGGGTAAGTCTGAGAATCGGCCAACATCTATTTTTCATATGTACCACGGGCGAAGCCGGGGCGGACCGCTAGTCTCTATATATAAAAATGATCCATATTTCCCTTGGTCACGGCATCACGCGTGAACGGGTGGACCGATTTCGATAATTCTTTTTATATAATATTCCTTGAAGTACGAGGATGGTTCTTAAGGAGGGAAAACTTAATCATGTACAACGGGCGAAGCCGGGGCGGACCGCCAGTTAAATATAAATCGGTACGTAAATCATGAAAAAATATTACGCAAATACTATTTGCAAGAAGCTTAACAATTTTATCCGAAGTGTTTTATTTAATTAATTGCTTGTAAGTAGGTATTAATTTGTAGATAATTCGATTTTATATGGTTATAAAAATTTAATCTGTTTCAGATTATCATCTGGAGCTTATTAGGAACAAGTTATAACTGTTTCAAAGTACGAAGTTTGAATCAAAATGATGCGAAATTTTTGGGTTCTTTGAGCTGTAAAATTTGATCCAAGAGCAGTTACGATACTTTATTTTCACGAATAAAAATATATTAAGTATTACATTTACATTGTATATTTCAATAGCAAATCGTTACGTATTTTATAACACATAATATATAATGCTAGTAATCTTAAAATATTATTTCTTTAAACTAAGTTCGTGCTTACAATACAGTCAGTTAGAGATATAATAATATGTAATAAATACCACCCAAATTTTTATTTAAAAATGAGGGAAATATAATATTGTATAGGCAATATTCCATAATTACACTTGATACAAAGTAAAAAATTATATAACAAGCTTACGACAAGAAACATACCTTCAAAACAAACGCAATTCAAAGGAAAATACCTCACAGATTAAATAATGAAATGGCCAAAATGAAATGACGAAGAAATGTTAGGATCGAAATAATAAATCGTCCGCTGTCCCGGCCAGAGCAACAGGTAGGTCAAGGACGTATCTCCAGGCATTAAATATATATTATTCAATGAGGGCAAAACGATGTAATGCTTAATATTTAATAATATGTTATGTAAATATGTTATGATTATGTGCACATGGATTCCCAAAATGTTACTTTTGTATATCATAGTTGTATGAAGAGAAGAAGCTACTCGACTATGCTACTTTAAATTGATAAGATAAAAAATAAAAAATTGAAAACTTTTAAATGATGTACTTACAAATAACATTATTATATTTAGTGCTTTGAATTTCTGTGAATAAGTCTAATAAATTATGGACTGTAGAAAATACAATCACACAATCCATCAATCAAGAAATCAATTCACAATAAACTATAAACCACGATAACAACCATAAAACAGAAATCCACGCTACGACCTCTCAAACACGATTCACCTAACCATTATGTACAATTAAAATGGAGCTCATAAATAAAGCATCATTTGAGCATAATCAATAATCCATCCATTATAAACTCAACGTTACTCCGTCATCTTTTCACAGTATGTTGGAAAATTCCCCTTTCAGTAAGATTGAGGATGTCAGGGACGTACCTTACCCGGGCGGTATCTCACTCAAATGTTTCACATTGATTTTTCAAGACCACGTCGTGTTGTAAGCGCACAGTGCGCATGGAATCACTCTTTTGTCATCGTATTTGATGAAAACAATACCCAATTTGTTCCGTAGGTACTAGGTTTTCAGTTCGTTATTGGTTTTTGTTTAATTCGTGTTACGGGTTGATAGTATTTTATTGCAGGCTTTGGATTAAGGAATGTGTTTTGATCCACTGTTTTGTGACAACTAAAACGTACTATAATTTAACTGATTAACTTCGAATAAAACTAATCTACTTTATACTAATCTACTTTTCACATAATATATGGATACAGCACCTTTAACCCATTGACCACCGAGCGGCCCGATCGGGCCGCGACACAATAGATTTTCTATTGTGTCTGTGATTCCGGGACTGAGGGATTAAAAAAAGACTTGTCCTTAAACCTTGGCCTTAACGAAAATGTCAAGAGAAAATGTATGTAAAAACCACTTTACACATACAAAAGAAAGACAAAGCCTCCATTAGTAGGTAAATTTTGTACCTACATGTATTTTTTTTAGTCCATGACACTCTTAACAGTTCAAGGTAAAGGTCAAAATGGACCCCTGTCGCCTCCGTTCTGCTGGGAAGAGCAGTGTTAATTATAAAACATTGTAAAGGCATTACCAGACCGACTATTCTCTCTTTTTGTAATGTCCTTACTTTTATTTTTTCTTACAGAGGTCTTTTTTAAATTTCTAGTCGTTACAAGTACTGTTATAGATTTGTCTACAATTTAATTTTTGTTAAAATAGTGTTAACCTAAGCTCTTGTCCAAAAGACGACATTTTACTCCACAACTATGTATATAAAAGAGAAAGTACCAAAACTACCTTATTCTGACACGAAAACATACAAGAATAATGCACCAGTACCCCAAATTGTATGAAACTGCTTTAACTGTAACAATATGGTACTGAATTATTGATCGGCCGATCGCTGTGTGCGTGATAAGCACGCCCACTTCTACCAATTCACATTTATATCTTCCATTTTTCACACCTTTTCAAATATTCTCAAGTGCACTTCACGTATAAAATCTCGGGAAGCACACCTTTATCATAAATTTTAATATACTTAAATTAAATTCACGTTAAGTTTATGCTAATACGTATGGGTATTTTTTTGTTGGTATAATAAATATGTCAGAGCCCAGATGGAGACATGGATATACAAAACAGGTAGTGAGATTTAAATATATATAAATAAAAGATGTAAAATAAATAAAGATATGTCACTATTTAATATTTATTTACTTAAAGGTACTTTATAGATTCATTGTTATATTTATAACTTTCCAAGTGACTAAAATGTTCTCAGATGCAAAATTAACACGTTAACCACAATACCAAAGAGGAGGTCAAAGATATAATAGCTGACTGAGCACATATCTTTTGAACCAATGAACAGTAGGAATGCCTAACGTGGCTTTTACATTCAAAGCATTCCTCATATTCTATGCCGCTATGATGTTTGTTTTCTTACCAGTTGTGAAAACGTTTACATGGAATCAAAACGCGTGCGTTCTCAACTTATATTAGCACCTTCGTAAAAATGAAGACCAGTTACATTTTTAAAGTAATCGGCTTTTGTTTTTCAATATCCACACTTACCTTTTTATATTTTTGTATTCGCGATTTAAAAATGGGCAGTATTAATGTAATTAACAGCTTTAAAGTTATGAATGCAGAAGACAGAACTGCTACTGAAAAACTTGATATGAAATATATTTTACAGTGGACATCACCGGAAAATGTACCCTTCGTATACATGGGTCAGGGACAAGAAGGCTTCATTAATAGAAACTGTCCTAAAACAAGCTGTTACGTGACAAGTAATCGGTCATATCTTGGAGATTATACTAACTTCGACGTCGTTGTCTTTGCCGGGCCCGAAGTTGTACAAATGGAAAGAAAATACTTGCCTCATAGAAGATCACTTCATCAGAAATATGTTTTCGCGTCTATTGAATCCTCTGATAACTATCCTGTATGTTCTAGCAGATTTAATAACTATTTTAATTGGACTTGGACTTATAAATTGGATTCTGACGCTCAATGGGGTTATATGGTTATACGAGATGCCGATAATAAAATTATTGGTCCTAAAGCAGATATGCACTGGATGAAATTAGATGAAATGGCACCTATTAGTGAAGAACTGGGATATAAATTGAGAAATAAAACTAAAGCAGCCGCTTGGTTTGTATCAAACTGTATATCACGAAGTAGACGAAATAGTTACGTTCTTGATTTAGCAGCTGAACTAACTAAATATGATCTGAAGATAGATATTTATGGTGATTGCGGTAATTTGAAATGTTCCCGCGACAATGAAGAGGAATGTGACAAAATGATAGAAAGAGAATACTTCTTTTATTTGTCTTTTGAGAATTCCTTTGCGAAGGACTATGTGACTGAAAAATTGTTGCATCCCTTGAGAAATCTTGCGGTACCAATAGTGTATGGTGGAGCAAATTATACAAGGTAGGTATAGTTACTATTCATTTATTTTTGTAAATGCGCTTTGTACATCTTTTTATAATTAGAGTTCGCTTTAAGTAAAATATTGTTTGATGATACTTTATAAAAAATCTTGACGTAAAAATGCATTATTAAACGCAGATCCATTTTGAAATATTAAAGGCAATTAAAACATCCTGATCCTTTCCACAAAATATACCTAGTTGCTCTATATTTATTTTTACAAACAAGAGCCTATTATCACTCCATATTCTAATATTATTTTCAGATTTATGCCTGATGGTATTTACCTCAACGCAAGGGAATTAGGCCCAAAAAGATTAGCAGAAAGAATGAACGAGTTAATAGAAGATCAAAACAAATACGCCGAATATTTTAAATGGCGGAATCACTATTCTTACCACAAAAGACACGAATCAGTCGAAACAGATGATTATTGCAGATTCTGTGCCATGTTGTTTGATGAAACTTTGATCAAAACTAAATCGGTATATAAGAATTTTAAAAAGTGGTGGGATCCTCCTTACAGATGTTCGAGAAGAAAAAAAGATACACAAAATGAACGAAGAGATCGTAAATCACATGTGTTAATCAGACCTCAACTAAGCTTTTATGACTGAAATTAATTTCAAATTCTAGGTGGTTATAGAGATTTTAAATAAAAAAATGAGAAGATTAAAATATTGTTTAGTTTTGTTAATCTTCTTGATTGATTTTTAATTATTATGTCCTGAATGTTTGTGACACAATGAGGAAAAGTACGTAATAAATTGAATGATTTGTGATATGCTTTTTTGTTGGAGTTTGTATTTCTGATGAGTTCAAAAGCAGTTTTTTTTAAATAAGACTATTTTGTCCTATACAAAATAAGATATTGAAACAGGAAAATACGAAATCGACTCAATTAAACTTGATAGAATAAATTGTCTATTTATCCTGCTACTATTTGTATCTGCGGTCATGCGTGCTAATACATCCAAAAAGGTTGGGAAATAAAAACCGTTATAAATTCAATATCTACGTAATGTCATGCATTGCAATTAGAACTAGCCTTTATTTATTTTTTTAATTCTCATCTGCATCACATGCGTATACGTAAGATAAGCGTGAATGAGTAGTTGATTATGATGATATACGACCAATGCGCTATACTACATACCTATAAATAATACATGACTTATTTCATAATTTTTAGTTTATTCATTTGTATATACATAATTTTTATTATTTTGTATAAAAAATATGTAAAATTATAATTACAGCATTATAATACAGAATAAGGTAAATTGCAAAACATAATCACCTTTACTATTAGGTTTTACAAATCAGTTTTCGTCATAGAGATGGATTATATCATTTTTAAATGTCCTGTGAAAATTATTTTAGCAAACTAGTGTTCTCTCAAAAATTCTTTAAATGCCACAGGATACAAACATAACTGAACACTATCAATACTGCTACAATGCATGAAAAAAATCTACATAACCTTTTTAAGCATTTGAAGACTGTGCAATAGATTTGAGCGTACATTAGTACTTAAAGTTAAAACATACACACACACACTCACACCTATAGGTACGCACCCAAACTGACGTATGTAAACGTTGATTGATACTACAGAATACCTGTGTACAATTTAGATATCGTATTTGATGTAATGGATAACAAGAAACCCTTATCTCTAAACACTCACTCATTCAATTTTTATGATAATGAAAAGGTTAGTTTTTTAAGCTATTGCATAGTTTTTGTTATTTTATTTCTGTAACCATTAAAAAACTACAGGTTCTAAAGTTTATCTAATAACGTGTAACTAGTTGCGTACATAGCGCATATACTATACGCATATACTACTAATATGACTAATACACTCAAAGATAAAATTCTATAACTGATAGATAGATTATCTAAATGGCGATTAGTTGCTCAATCTATGGATTTTTTCAACACACATCGCAATTGAATATGAAGTGTGCACTCGTGTGTAGGTGATTCCATTAATACAATGTTATAAAAAAACAAAAATGTCGGCAAGAATTGTAAAGATTTTCTTCTTTTGTGTTTTGTTTGTTGTAGTGATGCTTTTCTATATATCTATACGAGATGCAAAATTAAACTATAGCTATCCGCTGGGCCTAATAAAAATGGAGAAAACTATAGTGACTTTCAATAATTCGCCAAACTTGTCACAGAATAACAAAACATCAGATTTAAAGTATATTTTATTATGGACCTCGCCTAAAACAGTTCCATTTGTATACATGGGAGTCGGCCGACAAGGTTTCATTGAGAAAAAATGTCCAAATACCAAGTGCTTTGTGACAGGAAATAGAACATATTTAGGAGACTATACGAATTTCGACGTCATCGCTTTCGCTGGAACAGAAGTTATACGCATGGGATCTTATGGTTTGCCCGAAAGAAGATCATCTCATCAAAAGTTTGTATTCGCATCAATAGAATCGGCTGACAATTATCCAATATGTTCAAATGCCTTAAACAATTTCTTCAACTGGACCTGGACATATAAACTAGGATCTGAAGCCAGATGGGGATATGTAGTAGTAAGAGATTCCGAAAATAAAGTAATAGGACCGAAAAAAGACATGCACTGGATAAAATTACAAGACATGGACCCAGTTAGTCAAGATGTAAGAGAGAAATTACGAAATAAATCAAAAGCTGCCGCCTGGTTTGTATCAAACTGCTTTTCGAGAAGTGGCCGAGAAGGTTTCGTTAAAAAATTATCGATTGAATTAAAGAAATATGAATTGAATATTGATATTTATGGGAAATGTGGAACACTGAAATGTCCGCGTAACGACGAAGAAAAGTGTAACAAACTAATAGAAGCAGATTACTATTTTTATTTGTCGTTTGAGAATTCCTTCTCCGAGGATTATGTAACTGAAAAATTGACGTACCCTTTAAAAAACTATGCAGTGCCAATTGTGTATGGAGGAGCTAATTATACGAGGTACGTAATTCTTACGACAATAAGTTGATAAACAAATAAACCTTCACTTATCTCAATTTTGTCAGACAGATATTTGTGATGAACGCGTGATCTTAGCAATCGAGTTTCTTGTTTCAATTCTTGTTAGTGATGCACAAAATAAAGTCTCAAATTAATTATTATTTAATTAATTAATATTTCTTAACAAAATCTATAAAACATATGCAATGTGCAATCAAATCATAATATTTTAAAAAAATTATTTTCAGGTTCATGCCAGATGGTATATATCTGAATGCTTTAGAGCTCGGAACCGAAAAATTAGCGAAAAAAATGAAAGAACTCATAGACGATCCTGAGAAATATGCAGAATATTTTAAATGGAAAAATCATTATTCATACTATAGAAGAGGTGAAAGTGTAGAAACAAACGATTATTGTAGATTTTGTTCTATGCTTTATGAAGATGATCTTCTGAAAAAGACTTCGATTTATACAAACTTTAAGGAATGGTGGACGCCTCCGAATAGATGCTAACAGAAACTGCATAATCGTAAATAAATATTATTTAGTATAAATAATATCTGGTGATCTAATCTATAATTAATAATGTCTAAGAGATGATTGGTAATAATGAAGAAAATAATTAATAAGGATAGGATAGGTGAATTATTGTGAAGGGTTCAATTTTAGTCATTGTTATATATAACGTACAGTTAATTTTATGTTTGTTTATTTTATGATTATTAAAATAAACCTTGGAAATTGAAATAACAATTCAATTGATAATTCGAATTGTGACTATAAATTTCTTTATGTAATGCAATTGTAATAAATTTTTATGTTTTTGATAAAGAAATTGGTTTTAAGGAAATACATTTTTTTATTTTACTAGCTAGTCCGTGCACAACACGTTTTTTTATTTGGCGTCCAACATATTATAATAACATAACAATTAATAAAGATCTTATTCCCCTTGTTATACAATTTTTAACTTATATACATAATTATACTAGCTTTCCACCCGCAGCTTCGCCCGCGCAGTCAAAGAAAAACCCGCATAGTTCCCGTTCCCGTGGGATTTCCGGGATAAAACCTATCCTATTTCCCGGGATAAAAAGTAGCCTATGTCCATTCTCGGGTATCAAAATATCTCTATACCAAATTTCATGCAAATTGGTTCAGTAGTTAAGGCGTGATTGAGTAACAGACAGACAGAGTTACTTTCGCATTTATAATATTAGTATGGATTAATAATTTAACTTGATACTGGCCTAAAGATTAAAAGAAAAAAGAAAAAGCAATCCGATTTTTTTTTATTCAAGTTTATTTTTTTTTTGTCACAACTGCTATCGAAGAAATGATTCATTTCTGGGAATTGTCGGTTTTATCCACTTTATGTGACGATAATAAAATAACGATTAATTCATCGAATTAACGTAATTCGTGCTTATCTATATTTTAGTGTTAAATTTCAGATATGATATTAGAAAATCTTGAATTATTTGTTTTTATTAAATCACAGATCAGATAAATACTATGTTGATTAATTATGTTACCTATTTCTTATATAGTGGAATCTTTCAACGCTTAATTATAATGAAAATGCTCATAAATAAGAATTAATTTTATTGATGTTCAAGGAAGGGGAATATCATACGTCAAGCGAATTAGCGACTCCTCTATACGTACTATATTATTAATCTCTCCTTATTTTGCAGGGTTGCCATAACTACATTTATCGAATTGCTAATGCAACATTATTGTAGTATATTATACCAGCAGTGCCCTGCGGTTTTACCTACATTGCTCTGCTCCTATTGGTCTTGGCGTGATAAAATTATATTATAACCAAATCGGACACATAGTTCTTGAGATAGGCGTATTCAAGGAAGCTGAAGCAACAAACAAGCTCTTCAGCCTTTAAATATTAGCAGGTATAGATAGAAACACCAATTATTATTATTATTTACACAAAACATCTAATTTTCCACTGAAGTACCATTACAAACAAAACTAATACTTTATAAACAGTTCTAGTTTCTATTACTTATAGCTTACGCTTTGGAAAATTACTTCGGACAGAGCTTAAGAAACTCAAACTCCCAATAGAAAGTTAATACTTCAAAGGGTTCGTTTGGAAATTCGTTCTTTACGATCGTAATCTTTAAAGGGTCTCCACGGGAACAAACCCTGCTTATCCTTGATCTGAACTTGTCTTATTCAATTTGGATACAAAGTTATTTAGCAATTAATTCCTCTGTTATAATGATATAAATATAGCTACTGCTCATTTAAATAAATTAAAGTGTATCGAATGTTGGAAGTTAATTTCTAAAGGTGTATTGGAGTAAAGTTCTGCCAGTATCGTATTTCAAAAAGTATCTTCTTGGCTAATCTTTTGTAATTATATGGTTATTTGGTTTACTATGTTGTATTTCAGCATGTTATATTAATTCAGAACTGCATCATGAGGATAGAGTTTACAGATATTACGAAATACAATGTATTCGTTGATTCAATTCGTCCAATAAATCGTTTGTAGATTTCCCAAGAACTTAGAAGTACAATCCCGCATGTATGCCAAAGCATGTATATCTGAAAAATCTACATGTTTATCTACTTATCTCATTCACGGAAACCTATAATGCTTCGCTCGCGAGTGCAACCAATATTTGAACAAGACATTCAGCTTTATCCCTGTTAGGATTCAGATATAGGATCTTTCATAGCATTGAATGTGTGTAGAAAGGTGAGAAGATTTTCCATAATGCAATGTTAGTTTCACACAACAGTGAACAATTTTTTATATCAAAGAAACTATGTGCTTAGTTCACAGTATGTGTTATACTGCAAATTAAACAAAAAATTCAAATATTTTTAAACATTGCTGCTTTGAAAATTGTTGATTTCAGTCAGTATCCAGTTAATGCTCTGGAGCATTGCTATTTAATTACATTGTATCATTACCGACATCATTAAGTTCATCATTGATTGTAATGGTATGTAAAGAGGTGCTTTTAAAACGAAATACGATCAGTGATCACTCTTGCACTGTGCGGCTTGGCTCTCATAGTAACTCGATAGCTATGTGTTATTCAAGTCTGGCTAAAGTATAGGCCTAACAATTTCATCAAAATCGTTTCAGTATCAAGCTTTTTTTAAATTAAATGTAAGATATATTACCGATTTACTAATCCAAAGTATGTGCAATTATGAGATACAAAGAAAATTGTAATTAAATTCAGAGATGGACAGAGTTTTAATATTTCAAAACAACCTTGGTCCTTGTCGTATAAATTTGGTAATAATAAAAAACGGCAATGTATTATCATATTCATTTTTTTTATAATTTACTAATAATATAGCTAGTGGCAACCCTATTGAATAATAATTTTACCCTGGCGGAAACCAGACATTGCATTAGAATATGTTCTATTTCTATAAGAGGATTATCATCCCTTGTCGTAAGATATATAGATTTTATACCATAAAATGTGTCATGTTCTACAATATAAAATATTGTTTTGCGTAAAATGGAGATAATCTGAGCTAACTTTTCAACGGACTTAAATGATTCATAATTATAAGTTTATAATAAATGAAGTACCTATGTATATAATTTAACAAGTCTTTCATTTCTAATTTCCTACATAATGTTCGCATAAAATCAAACATATTTATATACTTACACAGTCTTTAACTCAATAATATATGGATCAAAGGCCAGCATAGAAACACATGTCTAAAACTATCAGAAATTTTATGTATAGATAAATTCATAAATAAGCCTCGACAAATACGAAAAGCTCACGGTATAACGAGATTTTCCTTTTGGGTATAAGCAAATCCAACCGAGATTAGGGCACAAACAAATACGCCACCTTTTGGCTAGATGTAAACATGACAATATTGAATAGAAAAATGTTTGTGAACCAAAAACGTCCTTTACAAAGGCTGGGTGATCTTATGGAACTGATATCTAGGTTAATAGCGGGATATCTTGTAAGCCTCTCATTATTTTCGATCGAATGCTAAGTTAATAATAAAACGAGTTTTAAAAGTTTTCTATTGTTGCTTTTCAATTGCGGTACCTATAGTCCGTATAGTCGCGTGTAGAAAATTCTTCTTGTATTTTGTAGAAATATACGAAACACAAACATGAATACCAATTTCGATACTACCTAGTACAATTAGTGAAAAAAAATACTTAACTGTATGAATCTTATAATACTTAATACTTATGTGTTTTTAGAATGGTAACAAAAACGAAGCGCAACACTACTTAGAGGTCAAAAAACAATTTTAACATCTCAAACTCTGCTAATAAGAGATATAAACTAGTTTTAAACAAAATTAGCATTTACGTATCAATAATGAGTAGAGAAGCAGAACTTTCCTCACCTACCGACCCACTACAAAATTCACAAGTGACTATTCAGTTGCAAAAACGTTTTTGCGTATTTCCCTAAGGCGATGCGCGATTGTAATACAGGATTGATGTGTTTCTCACTTCTTGGATGCTTCAGAATTCTAGATTTTTCGTTCAGCTTGTGAATATTTTACAGAATCTATGTCTGGCGTCAATTGGGTTGAATCAGAGGAGTGTATCTGGGGATAATGTAACATATTATTATTGTACTTACCTTCTTTTGAAATTTCCAAAGAAATTTCTTTACACTTTGGTAACTAATAAATACAGAATATGTTGAGAAATAAAAAATATTGATCTAATTTTGATCATTCTAGTAACATTGTAGGAATATAATATGTTTTCTTGTGCTATATCATGAAAGTGATGACAATTAAAGTTGAATCGGTTTGTTTTCGTAGCTGAAGCACGATCTATTGTTTTCTCACTTATTAATAAAATATATTATTTTCTAATTCAGGAACCCTCCAGATTGAAAACTAGTAAGAGATAGAACAGGATAGAGTTATTTCAATTAGGTACAATATAATGCTTTAATATTATATCCTACGTATTTCCGTTTACTGCTGGCAAACTTTATTGTTCCTCACCTCTAGTTGAAATATTTTAGTTTATACGAAGAGTGCTGCGTCAGAAATATTGTTTCTTTCCCAAAAGCATATTACATTGAGCAATATGTCGGCTCTCCATCTGTCTCCGCGTACTTAGCGGACGGCCAGACAGCTTGGGCCCATTAATCAAGATAGTGTAACACACATAGCTAAATAAGTAAATAGCTATTTGGATACGTATAATTTCTCATACGATCAACATGATTTTATCGTATAATAACATAAAAAATAAGAATTTTTTTCTGCCCTCTTCTTGTTTATTCAACAGCGACTGTCTAGAAGTGTGTTTAAAATTGTCTACTCTTAATAATAGCTTTGTCGGTAGCTAAAAATACTTTCAGTTTTAATTAAATCTCTCTTGAAAGCTTTATTTCATTAATCATTCCAGGAGCAAAAAAACTCAATATGTAGATTCCTTTTAGTTTACAGATAATAAGATGTCGTGAAAAAACATTTTTTTACAATATGTAACGATATGTAGAGCCTAGAGTGTATTAGAATAATCTATAATTTTAGGTCTCAAAATAATAGCGAATGGTAAGATCAAAAAACAAAATATATGAAAGCCGGGGCACATAATAAGGGAATGAATCAGATCCCAATCCATCAAGGCTCAAGGGACGACGGTACCCTCGAATATTGTGAGTTTATTACAGATTATAGAAAATGGACCGCAGGCCAGACAGTGACTACATTATCTCTGAAAGCCTGCCGACTTTACTTTTCAGGCACGTTCTCAGGCCAAATACTTATTGTCATCCCGCTTTAAGTATTTGTGTTGTATTATCCGAGATTATTTTCAATTTATAGATAGAAAATTATAGAAAAGATGTTTTAACTATTGATAGATGATGTGATCTGTGGAATTTTGATACCTAGATACGTAAGAATAATATTAACGTATACAGAATCCACTCCTACCAATTTTAGTCATTGCCAAATCGTAAAACATGAGTTCCCACCATGGCCATGGTGCTCACACTATCTTCTAATTTTTAAATTACCTTTTAAACTCCTTCAAAGATAACAGAACATTGTTAAAAATATACAATATCATCCTCTTTGACTCATAGTAGCATGAGACCTGTCAAGCGTCTCATGTGAAACGTTTGGGACGAAATTAATATTAAACAAAGGTATTATGCGCAAAGTTTTTAGGTGCAAAAAGTACTATCCACAATATTTTAAAAATGTAAAAAGAATAGCCTGGTAAGTATATTTCGTAGTGTTACTATTTTAAGTTAATTAAATAACCCCAAACTTACCCTTATCCTCCCTTATCATATAAATTCATCTTGTCGAATTTCTTCAAGTTAATTTGAATTGTATTGCACATAGTTGGCGAAGGATATTATGAATTGTTTCTCAAGTTCCTGTGTTATCTTCCGTTATTAAAACTAAAGCATTACATTAAATTGAGTTTTACATGTTAACAGCTGTAAGCTGATTCATGCGGCACTTTATATATAAATATTTATATATAAAGTAAATTTATATATAAAGTAAGCAAGTTAAAATTTTAAAATTAATTTACAAATTTTACGTTAATAATTCAGGGAACTTGCCTCTGCATACAAATTTTTACTCTCATAAAAGGGTTGAATTCCAGGTACATTTACTATACATTCTAAACAGAAAACCAAATGTGCTCAAACCGAGGTCTAGTAGATAGAATAGAATGCTGCATGGAGGATATCGTCGAGTGCTTCGAGGACTACATTACTAAATCATTGATAGCGCTCTCGGTCGCTTTGGGAATCATAGTCGCTAGCGTCGTGTATCTGTTGAAGATTGTTTCAGAGCGAACACTTGAAATCAGCCCTTCGTGTAAGTGACAATGATATAGATAGATTATAGAGTGCATAATGTAGCAGAACTAAGACTATGGTATTATCATGTATTGTAGACTTAACTTGGCTACATTGGGTTGAAAAGACAAACAGATAAAGAGAAAGAGAAATGGGGCATGTGAAATATATTTTATTCTATAATTACTTCATTCTTAACGACGCGGATATGTTTTGCAACATTTATAATTGTCTGTTTGGGTGAATTCATACAATTATAACAAATGGCTCGAAATAAAAGTATCAACGAAATAGAGGCATATTCATAACTTCGTGAATATTATTTTGTCTTGTAGACTGACAGCCCCCTAAAAGACAGATGGGCTTTCAGGAGGGTGAACCATGTTAGAGCGGTACTAATGCACACCATTTCCTAATCGTGGAATAGAGACATTTCTTTACTCATATTTTCAGTTTCTCGTACGTACATAATATACTAAGTAGTAACATGATTACAATGTAGATATTTTATTACAAGTTTTACTTGTAATAAAAAGTCTACAAGTTATAAAAATGCATAGGCAAAATTACCTATGTTGTTTTAGAATGAGGTACATTAATATTCAAAACTTTCTAGTTCAAACAACTATATCTTTTAAAAATAAGGATGATATTGTTCACAACACAATATTAGAGTTGATAATTCAACTTATTCCCACGATATAAACCCAATAGAATTAGATAGATCCCTAGATCATCAATTTGTAAAAAACTGTCCCATATTTATTTACTGCCCAGTGCCCACAATACCCCAGATCACATTGTTTCACCAAGTCACGTAGTTCAATAGGCCTTTAACAGAGAAAATTGTTCTGTGATCGTAAACAACGTTTGGTTAAATTGTCTTACTTTGGAAACAATAAATGTACTTTTATTATTGGAATACTTTGTTAGGATGTTTATTGTGTCCTAATGGACATTAATTTATAGTATCGAATCGTGATTTTATTGTCTTAGACATCAATATAACACGAAAGCTCTACATACATATTTATGTGATCCAAGCTACTTACTATGACAATCTTTATGATCCTTAAATAAACGTATAAAGATACAGATCCCATAATAATTTGAAAAAAAATTGGGTTCAAAAACATTAAAATAATTTAGTTCACATTCATGCAGGGTTCAACTACAACAAATACATGTATAAAATCATAGAACACATTATACAGACTATACAGTATACATCAAATCATTAAACTTACAAACCAATATTTACAGCAGCCAGTGCAAACAGTATCCAATATCGTCGAAACGACATCAGAAATACACGTTCAAATAGGCAAGCACAGGGTCGTAGACAACTACTGGTAGACGGAAAACAGTCAAAACCACGAAGAGATAACGTAAAAGAGAATTATTTGATGATCGGCAAACAGGACGAGCAGGTATCGACTACACCGGGACTAAAAAATGTTCGCAGCATCCCCAGTTTTGATGAGAGCGTGTTGAGGGAAGTTGGGCTGTCTTGGTGCGCGAAGGTATGTTCTTATATATCATAACGTTTAAATCATATTAATGTATGAAATACAAAATACTGTAGGTATCGTTCACGACACACATTCTTTTTTATTCATTAAAAGCTGTCGCTATGTAAAAGATCTTTACCTATTTATTATTTACTCTACCTATATTTAGACAATTACAAATGTATGTATGTACAAATGATTGTATTAATAAATAATAATCCGAGCATATTGTTTTATTATAACAAATGCTTATTTTAGCCGTGTTGTCTCTCTAAAAAGAAGTCAAAAGAGTCAAACCAAAAACAAATATTACAACAAAGACAACAAGATACCAGAAGGCCAAGACAGAGGTATGTTTCATTGCATTTAGCTTTTATTGTGTTTGAAGCTTGATAGTTACCTAGTTTTAGGGCTAGCGCGCAAGAGCAACTTTTGTCTCTGCAACTATTTTGTCTCTCCCATCAACTCTATGGGCTAGTAAGAAAGTGCGCGCACGTAGCGACGCAACTCCCGGGAGACTTTTTTATTAGACCATAGAGTTCATGGGAGAGACAAAATAGTTGCGGAGACAAAAGTTGCTCTTGCGCGCTAGCTCTTATTCTCTTAGTCAATTTCTTTAGAATTCAGGAGGGTGATTATTATTACCTTTTTCACACACATACCATCAAAGAAAGTTATCATACGTGTGTTTTTCCGCGAGAGATAGAGAAGTTATTTTATTAATGGCTTATTTAGGCATAATATAGGTATACTTTTTAGCAAAACTTACCAATACGATTGATAGGTATACGACCATAAATTTATTATTATATAAGTATTTATTCTACATTGTGTATTCAAACTAGAAACTCAATAATTTTAAAAGGCACAAACTTTTATTTTATTAATCCGCGAAATACAGTTAAACATCCACTCGTAACATGAACTCTATTAATTCAATCATCGATCTCATTACATGCATCACCAGATTGATTGAATTTATATAAACCAAAAATGTATTAATATATGTAACGAATTTTGTTTTAACATTACTTTAAATTCTTTTTCCAGATCAATAACTCCTATAAAGAATCGATCGCGCTCGAATAGTCCTAAACGTAAGAAATTTTTATCAATATATTAGATTTCCGCCCGCAGCTTCGCCCGCGTTTTCAAAGAAAACTCTGCATAGGTCCCATTCATTTGGGATTTCCGAGATAATGCCTGTCTCATTCTGTCACGACTCATACTGGATCTTCAGCTACCAGTTTCGTGAACGCTTCGAAGCCTCTAAAAAATCTGCATTGAATAAAGTAAAAAGTACGGCAACATATTAGGTATACAACCTCCTTCTGAAGCTTGTGATTATTACTTTTTCTCATTTCTCATTCATGCAACCATAATGTGCAATATCGAAGCGTAGCAGGGCATAGCTAGTAGTATGGTATAGATATAACATTAAATGTTATATCTATACCATACTACTAAATAAATTTTATAACCTAGATAATTTCTTTCTTCATTAGGAAAATCAAACAGACTTGGGATTAAAATATTATAGACCTGTTAAATCGTTTTTCTGCTTAAGCTTACAGACTTTGTTTGAATTAAACTGTAAGCCTGTGTTAATTAGACCTCGGTCGTTCAGAATTATAGAATTAACTTGAACGGTTTGATACAATTTTTACAAGCCTTTGTTTAACTTGCTTAATTCGTGTGTCTCTTACTGAGCCTCATTTTAATCTCTCGCTGGATTGAGCATTAATTTGGTATAAATATTTCAGATTAGTAACAATTTTGTCAATAGAGAAAATTTAGGTTTCTGTGGTACTTAACCTAAAAGAATTGTAGTATATTTATTTGGAATCGGAAATTACTCTTGAACGGCTAGACTGACATTGAAGAGTCCTCCACTAGCACAGACTCTAATAATTGTTTTTATATAAAATCCTTAAGAATAATTTAAAATGGATGGAGCATTTCATGGCTTTAATATTGTGAAAATGACTAATGACTGTCCTATCTAGTCTCTAAGCAGATATTATGTAAACAGTACAAGAAATTAAATAATATCGTGTATAAATCATCATCATCATCATCATCAGCCCATATACGTTCCTACTGCTGGGACAGGTCTCCTATGAGGGTACAGGCCATAATCCACCACACTGGCTAAGTGTGGGTTGGCGGATGACACATGTCGTTGAACTTTTGATTCTTCGACATGTCGGTTTCCTCACGATGTTTTCCTTCGCCGTTCGAGCAGTGGTAATGTTACAACATGCGCAGATACATTTAAAAATCAATTTAGGGCCGATTTTTCAATTCTTGGATAAAACTTATCCGTCCAATAAAGTATTACACGATAATATTAAAATGCCACGTAAACTGTCAAATACAGGCAATTAGAATACGTTTTTAATGGTAGTTTTATACATTACTAGCGGTCCGCCCCGGCTTCGCCCGTGGTACATATTTACGTTTTCTCTACATAAAAACCATCCTCGTACTTCAAGGAATATAATAAAAAAAGAATTATCGAAATCGGTTCGGCCGTTCTCGAGTTATGCGCTTACCAACACATTTTGCGATTCATTTTTATATATAAGAAGAAGATTCGACGAATAAGCTTTAACCAAGCATTGAAAAATCGGCCCTTAGTGTATTAATAAATAATAATCTCAATTTATTTTGCAGGTAGTTTACAGTCACTTCCGATATGTTGTAAGTCCAGCAGCCAGGGTTCCTGTTGTTCTATGTACCTGAAAAAAGATTCCTGATTAATTAAATGTAATAATAATTAGCAAAATTTAAAGCACTATTCTTCTGTGTTTGCAATATTTACTAATTATTTTTGTTTGTGTAATAAAATGATGAATTAAACAATTTGTTTTATTTTAATTGATAAAGAAATAGTTGTTTATAATTAAAAGATACCTGATATGGTAAATTTTTGAATCCTGAAAAAACAAACACTTCTTTACATTAGAACGACAAAAGTGTGTATTTATTTATTATATTATTTATTAGATTTCCGCCCGCGGCTTCGCCCGCGTTTGCAAAGGAAAACATATACGTAGTTTAGTTCCCGTTCCCGTGGGATTTCCGGGATAAAAACTATCCTATGTGTTAATCCAAGTTACCATCTATATGTGTGCTAAATTTCATTGTAATCGGTTCAGTAGTTTTTACGTGAAAGAGTAACAAACATCCATACATCCTTACAAACTTTCGCCTTTATAATCTTTATATATATAAAAATGAATCGCAAAATGTGTTGGTAAGCGCATAACTCGAGAACGGCTGAACCGATTTCGATAATTCTTTTTTTATTATATTCCTTGAAGTACGAGGATGGTTCTTATGTAGAGAAAACGTAAACATGTACCACGGGCGAAGCCGGGGCGGACCGCTAGTATATATTAGATATTAGATTAGATATAAAAAATGCTTAACCAAGTAACTACAAAACTTCTCCACTATGTTATTTCTCGTAATAGCTGAGCAATTTAGTTCAATGGCCGTCCAGCGTAACTAGATATTTATCTAGATTCAGCATTATTACGATTCAACAGCTTGCCTTTTGTGTGAAATATTTTAAAATTAAAATAAAGAAAAGATCCAGGAATAATAATTCGAAAAGCTTCCATTATTGTCATGAAATTCTAGTTGACATAAAAAAAAAATATTTGTCATAATAATTATAAACAAGGCGTCTCAAGTCATTATAAAAATAGTTCGAAAAAAACAGATGTAGGTAAATAGCTAAGGTAAATAGTAACAAAAAAGCGTGTAAAAAATAATATGAGCGACTAATATTGATCGAAAATCTGCGCTATGCCATTTGGTAAGAATAAAATGAGTGGATACTAAAAATTGTAATTTATTATCAATCTAGGTATTATCACTTATAAATTATATTTTTACATGTGAATTCTAATTTAAACGTATTTTCTTGTAGATTTTTAGAAAATATGATGCAATTTAAGTTGATTGAGTCTTGGTATTTGTTACCATACTGTATTATGTAAGGGTTTCAAAGAATTGGATTTGGTTACACTCAAACCCGAATGGTATGGTAAGATTATTTTGAAAAAAGCCCGATTATAATAACAGATATGAGATACAGTATACACGATAAAATGTGTGTAAAGATGACAGAAATATTATGATCAATTTTCTCTAAGTAGGTACTAGATAAAACTTTTTTTAATAAAAATGTAGAATTCTAAGAATCTTGAATATAATCTATAAAGGAACAATGCTATAGTTTATAATTGAATTAGTAAACTATACACTAGCTGGATGTGGGTATATTTGATTGAGTGAGCAATTGCTTCGAGTATTAGTCCAAGCTCTAAAGGCTATTAGCAAATCCGAACCTAATTACTTACTAACAGATGTGCCGTTCATATATCGTAATATATATCATTTAAGCTTAGACTCTAGTAACTTCTTCCTACGCTTTATTTTTAAAACTAGCGGTCCGGCCCGGCTTCGCCCGTGGTACCGACATGTTTACGTTTTTTTTCATAAGAACCATCCTCTTACTTCAAGCGATGACAGAATTTTTATTAAGGAATTTTTTTCACCTTGGGTTAAATTGTTGCATTTTTGGTAAGGATCTCTAATTTTTTGAAAATGCAATATAGCCTATGTTGCTCAGTGATGATGCAGCTTTCTAATGGTGAAAGAATTTTTGAAATCGGTCCAGTAGTTTATGCGTGAAAACCATACATACATACATACATAATTACAAACCTTTCCTCTTTATAATATTAGTATAGATCTATTGGATCATAATCAACGTCAATAATCTTTCATCATTATTATTTATTACTATGACCTCCTTCTCCTCCTCCTTCATATAGTATTGCCTCGCTGGAAATTGTGCCCAAGATACACGAGGCTAGTTTTTCAAGAATATACGATCCTCCTGGCTATGAGGCTATGAGCCTCGTGTATCCCGGGCATTATTGTCAGCGTCAATTTAAGTGGTTTTTTGTGAGGAAAAAGTGTTAAAATATTACTATGAAATTTTCACTTAATTTTTTTTGGCAAAGCGACAGGGTATAAAATTTGAATGTTAATCACATTATGCGTTTTAAATCTTATTAATATTATGTGCATATTATAATGTGCATTACCTACATTTTAAATTTATTAATGTGCATACATAATTTAGATGTAAAAATGGTCGCTTAATATTAATGAATTATAAAATAATTCAGGGAAACTGCATTTTAAACATTTTCTTATATTATGTAAATATGATAGTTGTGTACAATAATAAATACAAAAATTTAGTTTCATAGGTATACCTACTCCTTAGTCCTTACTTAATTCTAAACATCGAGGGTTAAATTTGTCTCTACATTTGCCACAACAAAATGGCTCCAATCGGTGAAGAATACAATATGAGGAAGCTCACGCACCCCTATTAGTTGTCGTTAGTTTCTGTGATCTGTGGTTGTCGTTGATGATGATGATGGTGGTGTTTTATATTAACGTTATTTTTTTAACAGATACTACAATATGCGATGAGCTACTTACAATCAACGCAACACTAAGCTTAAATTGAGCAGCAAATTACGCAAGATGATATCGGCAAATTATTTAGTTCTCCTCACCATTGCTCTCATGGTGATGCTCACAGTACTCCTACCAAATTTTTCATACAGAGTTAACAAAACCACGGAATTACAAGAAATGAAAAAAGTATTGGATGACATGGAGGTAAATCACTAGAATTTTAATATATAAAAATGAATCGCAAAATGTGTTGGTAAGCGCATACTTAACTCGAGAACGGCTGAACCGATTTCGATAATTCTTTTTTTATTATATTCCTTGAAGTACGAGGATGGTTCTTATGTAGAGAAAACGTAAACATGTACCACGGGCGAAGCCGGGGCGGACCGCTAGTTTAATATAAATATTTCTATGTCTACTTGAGATAGGTAGTGAATTTGCTTGTATTTACTAATGAATAGAAACTATTGGCTTTAGTTTGCACACGTGCCAAACAAGGTAAATTTACACCGAGCAAATATTAATTGATACCAATTGATATTGATTTATGGTACAGACTGGCAAAACGTGAGATTATAAGATGAAAAGATAAAATTAATAAGTATTAAAATTTATACAAATAAATGTAATTGTAGTACTCTTCGTAATTTTAATTAACTGAAACTTTATTTTGTGCTACATTATAAATTAAAATAGGGTGTATAAAAGCTTAGTACCTTGACACTTGTGTAAATCAGAAATGTGATATAGGTGGTACCCCTAAAATTAGTCTTAGTTATTTTGTTGTTTCTATTGAATCACGATTATTTACTCAGATGCTAAATTCCAGTCATATTAAAACTTAAAATTTACCGTACATAGGTGAATCTTCTCGCATCTAAAATTCTTAACCTATACAAATATGTAATTTAAAGCTGAAGAGTTTGTTTGTTTATTTGTTTGAATGCGGGAACTAATCTCGGGAACTACTGGTCCGGTTTGAAAAATTCTTTCAGTGTTAGATAGCCCATTCATCGAGGAAGGCTATAGGCTATATATCATCACGCTAAGACCAACAGGAGCGGCGCCATGTGGGTGAAACCGCGGAGTGCATCTAGTTAAGAATATACTGTACGTTTATGAATAGAGAGTTAGAGACATAATTCACATATACAACCAATAAAAAGTTATGAAACAATTTCATTATAATAATTTTTTATCTATTGCAGGAGCAGATCGGACAAGCGGAAGCGGCGTGCTTCACAGCAGCTGAAGAGCTATGCATACTTCAGTACACAATGCGAGATGAGGAAACAAATACAGTAGGAGTTTATTATATTATCGTGTGTCGTGGCTTGTTGAGGATTTTTGTATTATTTGTGGAGCTTCAATGAGTGGTATTTTTATTCTCTTGGTTTTAATAAATCATTTTGTTGCCCTCCTATTAGGCTATTATAATTTGCACATAAAATAAAATTGATTAATAATTGGAGCACGTGAAAATATACTATGTGTAGAATATAAATTGTTGAGATTTTTGTTTATATACCTATTGTCTGATCAACGAAGAACCTGACGAGCAACTTGATGTTGATTTAAATATACCTTAGTCTTTCTTTTTCCTTCGTTAGTTACATACAAAAAGAAGCTAGGCTGTTTGAAAAAGGACTAGGTTAAGCAATGTCACTTACCAAGCCACGACACATATCAATATTTTCGTCATAACAGTGTTCTACAACATAAAAATTAAGCACGATTTTCTTTCATGCCGGAAAAATTTCGACGTACTCCCTTCGACACCCGTGCTGCCGTGCACACAAAGGATACGCAAAATACGAAAAAAATCGATTTCTTTTGACAAGTCCACGTCGACTATTGAGTTATATCGAAGGTGAGAATTTCTCATCATGGATGCTTTTTTGCTCATTACATATCGTACTTAACTAGCTGTGCCCCGCGGTTTAACCCTCATTGTACCGCTCCTAGTCTAAGCGTGATATTAAGTATACTATGGCAAGACTATGGCAAACAAACTCTGTAGCTTTGTTATAATAGTAGATATATACCTATATAATTTATACTTTAGGTAAATAATTATTGTACAAAGAGTGTAGGAGAGTACCTACCAACATCAGTTGATTTTTTTGTTGACTAAAAATATAGAATAGATCCTATTCATACAGATTATGCAATGCAAACAAGCATATCAAGTTGAAAAATATTTCGTTGCAACGAAATACAGTATTAAAACTTAATTTTCAGTTTCTGTATCTCTCCAATATTTTCGAAATATGGTTCAGGAATTACTGAATCGAGGCCACGTCGAAAAATATTTCGGCTCTTATGACCAAATAACTACGCTGCTAGGAAAGTTTTTGAGTGAAAATCATTGAATGAAAAGAGAAACTGGCCAAAAATAATTAATATTGAGCTACTTTTTTATTTATTTTTTTGCAGAAAACTGCCGCCCAGTCGACGAAGTCAACAGTCGAACCATAGTTTAAAATAGCGCTAAAACATATTGTATTGTCGTATAAAAAATGTAACCTATAATAGTAATGTGGTGGAATAAAAAAAA